>OU015742.1:206500772-206514949 GCA_907169655.1 Acomys percivali | reverse complement strand
TTTTTTTTTTTTGCAAAATCTGAGATTTTTAGTAATTATCTCTACTAATTATTAAAGTTAATTTTATATAAATGTATTTGTTTCTCAATCTCTCTCTTAACTAGGTTATCATACAAATAATTGAGACTTCTTTATGTTTGTTTAATTTTCAGCCTTACAACACAATAACTGCTCAGTTATTACTCTATTCTTAGCCCTCTAAGATAATTTGGCTTCCTTTCAGTGTACGTTCCAGAGGTACTTGCACTTTGTAGCTTTCTCTGCTCTGGCCTCTTCTTCTGTTTTCTCTTGGACGTCTCCCACGGCTGAATTCCCCACCTCCTCTTCTAACTCCTCTCCTGGCTGGAAGGAAATCTAGCCCCATTCTCTCCCCTGCTCAGTAACTGGCTGTAATCTGCTTTATTGGCATATCAGGGGACAAAAGGAGAATGGTGTTTATACAACATCGAGAGAGGAGATTCTCAGAACAAGGATTGTAACCAGATATGAGGAATACAGAAATCAGCATTTGAATCACACGATAACCTTACGCCTGCAATTAATGCTCTCTTCTTTCTGATCTCTGACTTCTATGGCTGGAGTGCTAGATGATATGGAATTTCTCACTCATTCTTCTGGATCAGTCCACCAAGCTCCCTTTCACATTCTGTCTTTTTGTATCTTTGTTCACAAATGGCTTCTAGGCTTGTACCTAAGCAACAAAACTCTGTTAAATTTCTGTTTGGTGCCCTTAAGACTTTTCAGTCAACTTACTTGAAGCTTTTTAGATTATCCAGTTCATTTTGATAGACTTATTTACTTCACAACAGTCCCACTTGTTATTTTAGTAAACAAGTTAGGCTTATATATTCTATATCCTGTATATCTCATTCTATTATTTGTAGTCACCTGATGAGTAAGAATTTTTTGCTTATACTTTTTATTTTATTATTTTATACAATTGTGTTTTTCTTTGTATGTGTAAGTATTTGTCTGCATCTATGTAAGTGCATCAAATGTGTTCTTGGTGCTAGTGGAGGCTTTAAGAGGGCACTGGATGTCCTGGAACTGGGGTTACAATCTGTTATAAGCTGACACGTGGGTGCTAGGACCTGAACCGGTGTCTTCTGGAGGAGGGGCAAGTGATCTTAACTGCTGAGTCATCTTTCTATTTCCTCTGTAATTGTAACTTTAAAAGTCTACTTTACATGTAAAAGTGTCTTAAGTTTCTAAGTATCTAGATAAACATTTGCATGCAAATATTTTCCCTTTCCCCTACATTTGTAACAGCAATTCAGGATTCCTGCTTGGCTGTATTTACCAATAGCTTTAAAGCAATGTTGACTATTATTGGAAAGTGTACATCCCTGCCTTGTTTCCTTGGGTTTTCCTACTAAATCTTGTGTATTTGATTATTTGATGTAAAATCATGGAAGATGATAAATCTGGTGAATAAGTATCTAAATTTTATCATAAACACAAACTTTTAATGAAATAAAAATACACTCTTGCTATCTAACCGACATTTTCAAGGAGTTACATGTGCAGGACATAGTTTGGTATTAGGTATGGCTTTAACTTTGAGCCCATGATGAGGGTAAGAAAGTCTAAAAGGGCACATTGATGTGGATGAAAAAAACTATTGAGTCTGAAGAGGTGGCTAAGTGGTTTAAAGTACTTGCTGCTCTTTCAGAAGACTAAAGTTTGTTTTCTAGTCTGCTGGCTCAACCATCTGTAAGTATAGTTCTAGAGAATCCAATTTCCTCTTCTGGCCTCAACGTAGACACATAAATAAAAATAAACAAGAAACGGTGTGATGGGAGTGATCATGCACGGTTTGGGGAGTTGAGATGCAGTTACATCCATGTATCACAGTTGCTTTCAGCAATCACACAACTTGGTGTCTTATGATAACACATGTTCATACTTTTGCAGCTTGAGATGTCATAGTTCTAAAATGTTCTCAGGGGTTGAATCAAGGTGCTGAAAGGGTCACAGTGTGTCAATACTCTCCACATAAAAGACTTTCTTGATGTTTCCAGATTTGAGAGGGCACTGTGTACACAGTCAATCAAGCAGGAAAGCATGTTAAACTCTGGCTCTTCTTCCATTGTTGCATATCCTTTTTCCTCTTCTGTGGTCAAACCATCCTCCCAGTGGTACTTGGTACTGCATTTAAAGAGCACCATACAAATGGACAACAGTTTCCTTTTCCAAAGGTCCTTAACTTAATCTCATTTTCTAATTCACACTTCTATGATATAAAGCAGAATCTCTAGACTCCATGGGTTGCATCTTGTGGCTTTTGAGGCATCATTTAGATTATCTTGGTCATTAGCAGCTTAGTTTATAAAAGCTAAACCTATATTGTCATTAAGAAACTCAAGAAAAGGGGAACATTTCACCATGGAACCACAATGAGATTCATAAACAAAAAGAAAAAGTTGTATAAGCACATAGTAGTCTTCATTGGTCAGTAGGAAATTGAGATTTTAGCTATGCCTTAATATCTAGTGCCCTAGGGGCTGGAGAGATGCTTTAGAGCATTGACTGCTCTTTAACAGGATCCTGGCTCAAGTCCTAGCATTCATATGGTGGCTCACAACCATCTGTAACTCCTGTTCCATAGGATCAATTCCTTCTTCTGGGTTCCTCAGGATCCAGTCAACACATCTATACACATTAAAAAAAAATAAACCAACTTAAAAGTAAAAGATTTATGGTTCTTCACTTTATGTTAGACCTTAGTATCCTACATGTTGTAAGTCATTAATTACCTAATCATGAAACCCAGATACCTCTGTTCAGTTTTCTTTAATATTGTTATAAATAGACTAATGTGTCTGAGCTAGGAGGAGTGATGAACACACCCTACAGACAAAAGACATCAGTAATTACCACCAGCCCCAATTAAGCACTGTGAAATAAGGCCAGACAGTGAACAAGACTCACATAGTCTTGTATATATGGAAATGCTGAATTTTTCTTTGCTTTCTCTTAAGCCTGCATAAAAAGTGTTCCACAGCCAGGCTTATATGGAGGCTTCTAGCATTAAAGAGAAACACCACAGTAAACAAAACAGAGGAATGGGTTAATCAAAGCAACAGTAACTTCATAAACTTTTAAAAGATATTTTTAGATATTTGAAGGTATGAGACTAACTGGACTCATAAAACTCAAACATTAATGTAATGGATTTTTAATATCATGAAAGAACAACAGATTTTTAAGTAAAATTATGGTAGTAAAAACTGAGGTAGAAATAGTTTATTGGTAAAGGAGAAATTTGAGAAAGAATCAGGAATAAGTAATACAATTATCCTGAGAATTTAGAAGTGTGAAGTGTGGGAGAAAGGATTCGTGAAGATCAATTAGAAAATTACAAAATATTAAAAAACATCTCCAAGCTGAAGAATATGAACTTTCTCATAGAGAGTGGTTTCCAAGTGGTCAGAGCAATGCTGCAGGGTCCCACACAGAAATGAGTGAATTCCTCAGTGTTAGTCACAGAAAGAAGATGTAGACGCATCTCAGGAAAAAAGAAAAGCAGTAAGTTCACATTCATAATTGCACCAGGTTTAGCAATATTGACGCTGGAAGCTAAATATAGCAGAATTATCCCTTTAGAGCTCTCAAGGAAAGTAGTTTGTAACTCATCAATAGAACGATGCCTTAGCAGTTTTACCACCTCCTAAGGTCTCAAGATTTAATTCAGTTGACAATAAAGATCAATCATGGGAAATTGGAGTCTCAGCTAAACTATTAAATCAAACAGAATAATTTAAATCAAGACTTACACATTTTCAATAACTTTTCTATTTTTGCATCCTGTCAGGATGTTTACAGAAAAATATAATTAACTGAAATAAAAATCTTAGCCAATGAAATCAAAACAGGGAACAGCAATGGAAAACATGTATTAAAAAATTCACATAAAAGAAACAGCGAATTCTCAGAGCTATAGAGATGAAAGTTTGTTGAACAGCTTTGCCTCAGCTGGGAGTGATGTTATTATCCAAGGGCTTTGACAATGACTGGAGACAATGTCATCATAAATGGAGTCCTAGAGAAGATTAGTGCTGCATGGAAAGAAATGAGAGTCGATATCAGACCTGTGGTGAGTCCGGGTGGGAGGGCAGAGAGCTTTCAGAGAAGGAAGAAACCTTGTGCCAGGCTTCTGTGTTATAATCTGGAGACCTAAGGCAAAGTCGGTCCCAGGGAGGTTGTGAAGGTAACTCTCTTAACAAAACACATCAGCAAAATGTCACTAGAGAAACACACGATAGCGCTACACACTCTAATTTGGATTTCAATAAAATCAGCTTCCAAGCCTCTTCATGATAGAATACTCTGCCACACACATAAGTAGGGAGTAGATTGCTGGCTTCCAGCAGGGCCTGGGAGAAATAAAATGCTGGTCAAAATGGGCACGCCAGACAAAGCCTCTCAGAAGACAGTTAAACTAGACCCCTGTCTGCAAGCATAGCAGTGACAGTGGTCTACCCTCTCCCGTGGGGTGGGTCTCAAGCTGGGCAAGTCACCGGTTTGCCATGATCTCAATCTCTGTTCTATATTTGCCCCTACATTTCTTGTAGACAAGACACATTTTGGATTGAGGGTCTTATGTGTGGGCTGGTGTCCCCCTCCCTCCACTGGGAGTACCACCTGAGTACAGGAGGTGCCTACTTTATGCTCCTTAACATCCATTGTTTGGAGTCTCAGCTAGGGTCATCCACATGACTAGCAAGAGCCTCCCCTGTTCTAGAGATGACTCCCCCTCCCCATTTCTGTTCACTTCATACCTACCCTTCCCCTTTCTCTGCCATTCTAACCCTTACTCCAATCTTCCCCACCCCATCTCCCATCCAGTTCCCACTCTCTAGCTACTTCAGATGTTCATTGTATTTCCTGTTCTGAGTGAGATTCAAGCATCCTCCCTTGGGATATCCTTGGCTTCCTTGGGTCTCTGGATTGTAGTTTAGTTTTCTTGACTAATATCTGCTTATAAGTGAGTACATGCCACCAAGTGCATCTTTCTGGGTCTGGGTTACCTCACTCAGAATGATCTTTTCTGTTCCATCCATTTGTCTGAAAATTTCATGATTTCATTGTTTTTAATAGCTGAGTAGTAGTTCATTGGGTAAATGTACCACATTTTCTTTATCAATTCTTGAGTTGAGGGGCATCTAGGTTGTTTCCAGGTTCTGGCTATTACAAATAAGGCTGCAATGAACATAGTTGATCAAGTGTCCCTGTGGTAAGGTGGAGCATATTTTGGCTATATTCCTAGGAGTGTTAACGGCTAGATTTTAAGGTAGATCTACTCCCAATTTTCTCACATGCCTCCAGATTGATTTCCACAGTGGTTGTACAAGTGTGCAGCCCCACCAGTAAACCAAGTGAGTGACCTGGCTATTGACTCCAAAACACCAACATCTGTGTTTTCCAGACTAGAGGAGGCATCCAGGGAGCTAGGGTAGCACAGTTCCAGGCCCCCCAACATTTCCAGGGTTCAAGAGTCATACATGGCTGTAGGCTCATGACACTAAGTGTTTTCCACATACTCAAACACAACTCCCAAGTCCCAGAAAAACACAATTCCCACATCCAAACCCCAGACACATCCTGCCTTCCCAAAGATAACTCTTAAATACCAGGGAAAGAGTCCCAGTCTCTCATCCACATTTCTATTTGTGCCCCTGTGGAGATGGTCTGGACAATAGAACATAAAGTGCCCTCATTCCAAGATGATAGTGTCTCCTGAGTGAACAAGCCACCATGCTGTTGACTCTGAAACACCAGTGTCTGTTCATATTAGTCAGGAGAGAGGAGAGGATCACAGCTTCCAGACATGCACCTCAGACCTCCCAGCTACCCTCACCATCCTGAAGAAGTTATCCTGAAGATGATCTCATCCTGAAGATGATGAGATATACAGATAGAACCTGTGGTTCATGGCTCTACTTGCTGTCTTGAGAAGACCTGCAGGATCTCACTGGATCACACAAATTAGAAAACCACACCCTAATTCCTACCTATAGGCCAGGACACAAGCAGCAGAACAAAGCTGTAGGCTATGGGATGAGATTTAGACCCCAGCCCATGAGTGATCTAGGGCTCCTCCCACATGCCTGAGAAGCCCAAAAGGTTCCAGGACCAACCAGGCAACACTAGGGACAACTAGATGGTATGGTGAAAGGCCAGTGTAAGACCATAATCAACAAAAATGGGGAAAAACATGGCAACAAACTCTGGATATCCAAAACAGGGAAACAAAACCTTAAAACTATGCTTAGGAAGATGATAGAGGCCTATAAAGAGGAAACAAACAAATCACTTAAAGTGATACGGAAAATACAATCAAACAAATAGAGGGCTTTAAGTAGGAATTGAATGACTACTTAAAGAAATATAGGAAAGCACAGTTAAATAGGTGAAAGAAATTAACAAAACAGTTCAAGACCTGAAAATGGTAATAGGGTCAATCAATAAAAGACAAACCTAGGAAATCCTGGACATGGAAAATTTAGGCAAGAGAACAAGAATCACAGATGTAAGCACCATCAACAGAATACAAGAGACCATCTCAGGCATACAAGATAAAATTGAAGACATCAATACATCTGTCAAAGAAAATATTCAACTATGTGTAGTCTCAGAGTCCGTACAAGGATGTTTATCAGTTGGCAAAGAATATGCCACCCCACTCTGTATTCCCCGCCTCAAGAGGCAGTTTCTCTTCGAGTGGAAAAACACCATGCATTCTCTTAAAAGTCTCTTCACAGCAGACAAGTACCACACACCCTCACAAAGTCTGTTTCACATCCCACACTTGGGATCAAAACAAAAACATGTTTATATGCACTACAAGATGCCTACAGAACTTTTTACCCAAACACAAAAGAATATACTTTCTTCTCAACACTGCAAGGGACCTTTTCCAAAGCATGGACCCTTTACCAAAATTGACCATATAGTGACTACATAGATCTCTAAACAAATATTATCTGATACAAGAAAATTAAATTAACCCATTGTTCTCTATCAGATCATTATGGATTAATGCTGTACTTCAACAACAGAAATAATAACAAACCAACACACACACAAGGAAACTAAACAAATTTCTACTCAATGACCACTGTGTCATGGAAGAAATTAAGGACTTTCTAAAATTCAATGAAAATGAAGATACAACATTCCCAAATATATGGGACACCATGAAAGCATTGCTAAGAAGAAAGTTTATAGCACTAAGTGCCTTCATAAATAATTTAGAGAGATCCCATACCAGCAACTTAACAGCTCACCTAAAACTTTAGAAAAATAAAAAGGAGGAAACACAACCAAGAAGAGTAGATGGCAGAAAATAATCAAACTCAGAGCTATAATCAATAAATTAAAAACAAAGAGAGCAATGCAAAGAATCAGTGAATTAAGAACTGACTCTTCAAGAAAACCAACAACCCAAAAAAAAAGAAAAAATCAACAAGCCAAATTAACTAAAAGACAGTAAGACAGTACCAAAACCAACAAAATCAGAAATGAAAAGGGAGATATAACAACAGACACTGTGGAAATACAAAGAATCATTAGGTCTTGCTTCAAAAGCCTGTATATAACAAAATTGAAAAATCTAAATGAAATGGACAATTTTCTTGAAAGATTCTACTTACCAAAGTGAAATCAAGATCAGTTAAACAAGTCAAATAGTATCATAACCCTTAAGAAAATAGACACAGTCATTAAAAGTCTCTAATGCAAAAAAAAGCCCCTGGCTAGGTGATTTCGGTACAAAATTTTACAAGATTTTCAAAGAAAAGTTAATACCAATACTCCTCAAACTATTAAAAAAGTAGAAACAGAAGAAACATTTCCAAACTCATTCTATGAAGCCAAAACCATACAATCGACAAAAGATAGCATCTTTAACAAATTCTGCTGGTCTAACTGGATGTCTACATGTAGAAAATTGCAAATAGACCCATATATCTCACCCTACATAGAACTTAAATCAAAGACAACATAAAACTAAATACACTAAATATCTTAGAATAAAAAATGGGGAAAGAGCCCTGAACGAGTTGGCATAGGAGACAACCTCCTGAACAGAACAGCTTAGGCTCTAAGATTAATAAATGAGACTTCATGAAACTGAAAACTTCTGGAAGACAAAAGAAATTGTCAATAGAAAGAAAAGGCAGTCTACAGAGTCTACAGATTGGGAAAAGATCTTAAATTTAACAAAGGGCTAATATCCAAAATATATAAAGGACTCAAAAAATTAAACACTCACAAACCAAATAACCCAATTTTAAATGGGGTACAGAGTTAAACAGAGAATTTGCAACAGAGGAATCTTGAATGGCCAAGAAGCACTTAAGGAAATGTTCAACATCCTTAGTCATCAAGGAAATACAAATCAAAACACCCTGAGATTCCACTTTATACCAATCAGAATGGCTATGATCAAAAGCTCAAGTGACAGCACATTCTGGGACAGATGTGGAGAAATGGGAACACTCCTCCATTGTTGGTAGAAATGTGAACTTGTACAACCACTTTGGAAATCAATCTGGCACTTTCTCAGGAAATTGGGAATAGCTCTACTTCAAGACCCAGCTATACCACTCCTGGGCATATACTCGAATGATGCTCCAGCATAAAACAAGGACACTTGCTCAACTATACTCATGGCAGCTTTATTTATAATAGCAAGAATCTGGAAACATCCTAGATGTCTCTCAACCAAAGAATGAAGAGAGAAATTGTGGTACATTTTCACAATGTAATACTGCTCAGCCATTAAAAACAAGGACCTCATGAAATTTGTAGGCAAATGTATGAAACTAGGAAATATTCTGAGTGATATAACTTTGACTCAGAAAGACACACATGGTATATACTCACTTATAAGTGGATCTTAGCCATATAGAACATGATAAACATACTACAATTCACTTACCTAAAGAAGATAAGTAACAAGGAGGCTCCAAGGGAGCATGATTAAATCTCACTCAGAAGGGGAAATGATTCCATGAATAAAGAGAGGAACAAGATCGGTGAAGGAACACAGAGAGAAATGAGGGTTGAGATCAGACCTGGGGAGAGCAGCGGTGGGAGGACAGAGGGCCTGCAGAGAGAAGAGAAACCATGGGTGGAGGCATCTTTATGACAAGCTGGAGACATGGGAGAAAATAGGCATCTGGGAGGATCTGCAGGTGACTCTAGCTGAGATTTCTTGTAGAATGGGTCATAGAGACTGAAGAGGACACCCTTTAACCAGACAGGACTCCAAGTGGAAGTAGAGGAATACCAATCTAGCCACAAAAACTTCAATACAAAATTTACCCTGCCTACAAGATGTACAGGGTTAAAGTAAGAGCAGAGATTGAGGAAATGTCCAACCAATGCCTGGGCCAACCTGAGACTCACCCCATCGGAGAGGGCCAACCCCTGACACTATTAACGATAATTTGCCATGCTCACAGACAGGTGTCTATCATAGCTGTCTTCTGGCAAGCTTCACCCAGCACCGGATCCAAACAGACGTGGAGACGCCTAGTCAAACACTGGGCAAAGCATAGGGAGTCTTGTGGAAAAGTGAGGGATGGATAGAAGGACTTGAAGGTGACAGGAGCTCCACAAGAAGACCAACAGGGCCAATCAACCAGGGCCCAGAGGGGCCTGTGGAGACTGAAGCACCATACAAGGACCATGCGTAGGCTGGACCTGGGGCCCCTAAACAGATGTAGCCGGTGGGCGTCTCAGGCCTCAGGCAGGTCGCCTAGTAAGTGGAGTGGGGGATGTCTCTGACATGGATAAGGTTGCCTGCTTTTTGATCACTCCCTCCTAACCCCCTGGCAGGCCACAGGGGAAGAGACTTATTCAGTCCTAATGCAACTTGATGAGTTGGGGTGGGTGGGTAGGAAGGAAACTCTCTTTTCTGAGGAATAAGGGAGGTGGAAGGGTAGAAGTGGGAGGATGGGTGGGAATAAGAGCCAGGGGACTACAACCAGGATATAAAAT
This sequence comes from Acomys percivali, assembly GCA_907169655.1. NCBI lineage: Eukaryota > Metazoa > Chordata > Mammalia > Rodentia > Muridae > Acomys > Acomys percivali. The sequence continues at coordinate 206,504,941 of OU015742.1, read as the reverse complement.
GAGCAAATAAATAAAAATTTAAATAAAATAAAATTTCATTGCTAAAACTATCTACAAATTTACTAACCTACTCCCAATTGGTTTTTGTTTTGTTTTGTTTTGTTTTTCAGTTTTTACCAGTTACTGATGTCTTCAGCATTATCCAAAGACCATACAAGCATAATTATTTTTTCCTGTAATAGAGCATCTTGGATCTGCATGTACTGATGGTAAAGGTTCTGTGTGCTTTTTTTCTTGACTATTTGATTCACCTTTTTCACTAGGTTCATGCCTAAGTCTAGAATAACTCACAGTCGTTTCTGCAAGGGGCGTCCGCACACCTCTAGTTTAGACTCACCCTGACACAAGCTTACAACAATGTGAATCTACGCCGAGAACTCACAAAGGGCTAGTAAGTAGGAGGGTTATTCTGGCCTGTAGTACAGCTGTGGGCTGCCCTGGGAAAAGGTGGGAAACATCCTGCCTTACGCACATATTCTCTAGATTGTATCAATTCCCTTTCCCCCACAGAACATTCAAGTTCAAAAATCTAAGATGGACAAGCATATCTAATGCAAACTCACATTTACATTCTGCTTATTTCTATGATTTCTATTTTTGTCTTGCCTTGAGGCAAACTACTTCTTACTATTTTATTAGCAATGTTATGACTTTATTTATTTATTTATTTATTTATTTTAGATTTCGAGGCAGGAGAAGAAGAGATGGATTTCCAGTTAAGAGTATCTGTTGCTCTTTCAGAAGTCCTGTGTTCAAGTCCCAGTACCAACATGCGGACTCACAAGCATCTTTAACCCAGATACAGCGGATCCAACAGGCGTGCACATGGTGTATATACATTCACGCAGACAAAACTCTCATACGCACAAAGCAAAAGCATTCTAAAAATAAATAATAAATAAATAAATAAATAAAAAGTTGAGGTTTTTAACAAAATTCTCTTTTGAAAGCTTTCTCTGCTCACCTCACAGCTTGAAAAAGTGGTCCCTTCTGATAGCAAAAGACAAAGAAAACTAGGATTTGTGGGTTATCTGGCAGAGCTGAATTCCATCTGCGTATTCCCTCTTTCACAAAGCCTATCAAATGTCTCATACAGTAGGAGCCCATAAATACAGAGATTTCCCAGAGCAGTGTGAATACCTTTATCCACAGGAATTTTTATGTAAGTGTAGGCTTACAGCTCCATTAACAGAGCTTAATATTAGATCCTTATCAGGCAATGAAGTTTCTAGGAGCTTAATTTAGACAGACTTCTAGAAAGTAAGTATTGTTAACATGCCTACCAGGGGAAGAAAATGATTTGTAAGTCCCAGCGTGGACTCTACCACTCTCATATCTTCAGGACAGTGATTTCATCAACAAGGGTTGGTTAGTACCATCATCTCTTCCATCAGGCAGGGCTGAAAGCTAAACGGCATAATGGCATTCACATAAATCACACGTTGCCTGCCTCCTGATGTTTGATAAATACTTTTTTTTTCCTAGCCCGAGAAACAGTTTACAGTGTAATTTCTTACTATTAGTTAAGTATAAAGACAAAGAATTTCAAAGCCTTTACATCAGTGCCCATTCTGGCAGAGAGCAGCCGGTTGCTACAGTACAGTGTCCATCAAGAACATGGAGAGTTACCATGACTGATTGTCAGTGTCCTTCAGAAACACAGCTGTAGCATGCTGTAATTGACAGACTATCAGAAGGAAGGAAGGACATAGGTCCTAGGATAATATTCCTCCTTCCATATCAGGATTTACTGCCGAGAGTTTTATGACTTTCACACATACAGTACAGTGCTTTAGTATACACCCTTTTATTTTATAGTCACCAAACATGCTCAGAAAACTAAAACAATCTGCTGTTACCAGAGATCAGAACACCATCTAGATTAATCAGATGAATGGAAGTCTCCACTGTCTAGTACAGCCTCCTGCCCATGCTGGCTGGGCTCTTTCCCTTCCTTCCTCTTCCGTTGAAATTGAACTCACTTGTTCTATCCTGGCACACACATTTGTAAAGGCTGTGAGGGCGCCACTCCACCATTACAGCTGTGACTGCTTTGCTTAATTATCACTTAAACTAGGCCAAAAGTCATCTTGATTTGCACAAAGTTGTTTGCCTTTTACGTGTGTGGACCCAGAGTTTTTTAGAACATGGCACAGACAAAAAAAAAAAAAAAAAAAGAGTATTTGTTGTATGAACAGGTCAATAATTATTTTATTTCGATCAGAAAGTTTCCTTTCCTTTCCTTTTTAAAATGATATATTTAACTTATTTAATAAACAACCAAATACTTCTAAATCAGTTTTTGCTTAGCCATTATTTGGAAATACAAACAAGGCATACATTTATTCAAATCACACTCCAATCCATGAGTCAATATTTTGCTAGTAAACAAACTGAAAATTTAAACTTCTTCAAAAGAGGTCTCTTTTTGTTTGAATTAGTACAAATGCTATTGTGAGAATCTGACAACTTGGTTCTTCTGATCAGACATAAATGTCTTTACAATACTTTAGAAAGTTACTTTTGAATTCCCATTAGGCTCAACTATGTAATAAGAGTGGCACAAGTGTTGTGTCATTTTTATCATGTCCCGAATTCCCAGAAATAGCTCTTCTTTTGAAGCACTTGAAAACTTAAAAACAGATTCTTGAAATGAAGTCCTGTTATCCCATTCCATGGCCTTTACCAAAGACTGGAAGCTGCAAGAGTAGCCTCAGAGGTCCTATGTGTGCGCTGAGTTGAGTATGGAAGTCTCTGAGGATGTGGGAGGAAATGGCCCAGTCAATGGGCAGAGGAACCAGGCCTCCCTCCCAGGGGCACAGATTGCTGCTGTTCTGAAGCTGCTGTGTTGTGCTGCTAAGCGCTGTGGAGTCACCATGAGGAAACAGAACAGTGTGTCTTTCCCTGTTTTTCTACTCAGCACTCTGCACATGTGAACCTGCTCTTCAAAATGCCAAGGAAAGAAGGGTGGGAAGAGAGACAAAACCGGAGCAAGGCAGAAGGGGGAGGGAGAAGGAAGGGTTCTCTCCAAAGTTCCCGAAGTCTCAAGACTTTCCTTCCTTTCTTGTGCAAACCAACCTGACACCTACAAAGTCTGCAACATTTACTTGCCTATTCAACTATTTTGAGCTAAACTTAAATATAAGTATTTTTAGAGAAATCAGTTAAACAAATCAATCTCTCTCCTGCATCCTATGAAAAAATTTTCATACAAAAAGTGAAACTGATTCAGACCAACCACCACAGACATGGATGCCCCAGCTGTCAGTTTGGGTGGATGTGTTCTTCAAGCATATATTTCACTCTTAGAGAGAGAAGGAAGGTTCTCCAGAGACCATCTTTGGTCTATACCAGCTTATAAGCATTTTAAATGAAAAGCTGTGCTGAGGGACACTGGCCACTACCTCTTCTTACAGGAAAAGGAATACACACCAAAATTCTGACAAATGAAAGACGCCTAGAAACTGGACTGAGGTCTTCCTGTTTTCTGCTGAGCCACCCAAAGTTTGAATGCTTTAGCCAGCTCTGCTTTTCCTGTCACATAGCTGACTCTACACAAGGTCTATCTTCCCAAATGTATGAAATTTTCCACCTGTTCTGCTACTTAACATGTAGTAAGGAAGTCTATTTGGCAAAGGATGTGACTATGACTATTAATAATGAAACTATTTTGTAGACAAATCGCTCTGCATTGAACAGGTAACTAGTAAATTTTGTGTTGGCTGCTTTCGTTTGTTTGTTGTTTGTATTTGGAGTTGTGTCAGCGCAATTAGAGCACTGGCCACAGTCAAGTGCCTGATTCTTTCACTTTGTATGAAATGTTATGAACCCTCCTTTTGACAGCACCGGGCTTTAATGTGTTCTTGTTAAAATGGAAATTGAAATAATTGTTCATTTCAAGAGGTTGTAAAGCATGCCAATAGGCAAGACTTGTGATGATTTTAGAGTAAAGGTGATGCATACATAAAGTGTACAGAAACACTAGGACCTCTCAGGGGACAAATGAGTACAGTTATCAGGCATTTATCATAGTGCCACTTAGCTGTCTCCAGCATTTTATTCTGGGTTTTCCTATTGTGCAGCTCCAGTGGCTATGAAAAAATATCCTGATGAAAAAAAGTCAGGGTTAGGGTTAGGGTTAGGGTTAGGGTTAGGGTTAGGGTTAGGGT
>OU015742.1:206468896-206490125 GCA_907169655.1 Acomys percivali | reverse complement strand
AGAGAGAGAGAGAGAGAGAGAGAGAGAGAGAGAGAGAGAGAGAGAGACAGAGAGGGAGAGAGACAGAGACAGACAGACACAGAGACACAGAGACACAGAGAGACAGAGAGACAGACAGAGAGAGACAGAGAGAGACAGAGAGAGACAGAGAGAGACAGAGAGAGAGACAGAGACAAAGACACAGAGACAGAGAGACAGACAGAGAGAGACAGACAGACAGAGACAGAGAGAGAGAAACAGAAAGACAGAGAGAGACAGAGAGACCCAGATACAGAGAGACAGAGAGACAGAGGCAGAGACAGAGACAGAGACAGAGACAGAGAGCTCGGCTTAGAGAATACAAAGGCCAAGCTTACTCTGTTTATTTGTATTCCTGTTAGGGGAAGATGCAACAGCATCTTGCAAGGTCTCTGTGGGTCGAGGCTGGTCACAAAAAGGTTACTTAGAAAGAAGCCAGATTCTCATACCGTCAGCATTTATTTTAGATGAGGTTTATGAGTGTGTTAATCTTAAAAGTTTACAAATTAAGGGTCTGGAAAGATGGCCTGGTGGCTAATAATATTTCCTGTCCTTGAAAGGACCCAAGTTTGTGTCCCAGCACCCATGTTGAGAAGTTAATAACCACCTGTAACTCCAGTTTCAGGGGATCCAGTTTCAGGGTGCCTCTGCAGGCACCCACAGGTATGTGATACGGACACAAATAAAAACAATTAAGTTTACAAATTAGTTTCACATGTGCCATTTCGCTAAATGTAATGTATAAACACATATATGTTGCATTCTACAAATTAAAATATGCACACAAATATTATGTGTTCAATATATGCAATCAATGAGCGTTATCTTAGTTTTCCTTCTACTGCTGTGATAAATACCATGACTGGAAGCAACTTGGAGGTAAGGGGTTTTTTTGACTTACATACGCTGATCGTAGTTCATCACTGAGAGAATCCAAGGCAGGAACTCAGGTAGGTCAGGAACCTGGAGACAGGAAAGGAGGCAGAAGACACGGAGGAATGTTCTTACCTGGCACTGGCTTGCTTGCCCACATTGCTCCTATATACAGCCCAGGAACATCTGCTTAGAGGTGCCTGAGCTCTCCTACATCAATCATTAATCAAAAGAAATGCCCCACAGATTTGCCTACAGACAAATCTGATGGAGGCATTTTTGCAACTGAGGCTCCCTCTTACTCTATGAATTGAGCTCCTGTTGAGTTGATAAAAAAAAAAAAACCTAACTAGCACAAGGAAGTGAGAATATTAATAATACATTTTCAACATATCTCTTCTTTCAGTAACAAGGTATGAATTATGGATGATTTGATTTTTTTTCATCATAGGTAAATTAGAGCAGAAAATAGCATGTTGTTAACATTAAGAAAAAGTTGTTTAGTTTCAAGACAAGCTGAATGCCACCATTAAATAATTTTACAGAAAAAAAAACGTGATTTTTCCCTTTGGCAACTGACACTTAAATGAAAGAATTTAGGAAACTTAAGAGCTATACATGCCATGCCACACATTAGACCATCCTGGAAAGTTCACTCTGGGAAACATTTTTTTATCAGTTGCTGTAATCATAAGAAACTTTTACCTAAAGTGTTTGTTGTACTTTTTCCCTAATCTTTGACATCATTTAATTGTGTGTTTACTTGTGTATATGCATGGTTGTGTGTGTGTGTGGTATGTGGTGGTACACTCGTGTGAACAGAAGAGTATGTGCAAAATTCAGAGGACAATTTTAGGTGTTGTTCCTCAGTCAGTGTCCTTCTTTGTACTGAGACAGCTTTTTTTACTGGCCAGGCACTCACTAAATAGGCTAGACTGAGCAGCCAGAGAAGGCCCAAAATGTGCTAGTCTTTACAAACTCCGCAGTATTAGGGTTACAACATGACATCCTCTGACTAACACCCTTCAATGTGGGTTATGGAGATAGAATTCATGTCCTCATGCTTAGTCGCCAGGAACGTTACCCGAGAGCTTCTATCTAGGATGTACTTTTTAAATGATGGAACTAGAAATACTTTGAAAAAGAGAAAAAATTATGAGAGCACGTGAGAAACAATATTTGTTGTGAAGGCATCAAAATTACCTTGGAAAACATCGTCTCCTTCCTACCTTGTCACTGAGAGCCAAGCCATCAGGCAGGAAGCTGGCCTTCTGCACAGGAAGATACTGAACTGAATCACAGGTAGGCTTTCAAGGAACACTTAGAGAATGAAAGAGTGTTTATGTCACAGAGGCATCTGGTTCATGAATAAACATTTAGATTAAATGCTGCAGGAGCTATAATATTTACAAGACATGCTGGCTGACTGTATCCTCATCCTGTATCTTCAGGCAATGAGGGACTTGCTCTTTCTTTCATTTTTAAAATTTGTTTCTCTCTCTTCTGACACTTAATATACATATTTTATGGAGTAGTTTCATCTCTAAACAATTATTATCCTCTTTTTAAGCATGGAGTATTTTTCTGGACAGCTCTAGTCAAATTTAAGTTTAATTACCAGATGAATCTAGGAAGCTATTATAAACAAGGGTGCTGAGTCTCAAATAAAAAAGTTTAGTGTAACATGTTGTAACCAGATCTCTCATTTCCTCCTGTAATTAAATTATGTGAATATAGGACAGCATTTTTACATATCTACTGAATCAATAATTTATATAGTTTCTACATCAATCTGAGCATTGGAATGACTTAACATAACACCTATTTCACACTAGAGCTTCTGATCCAGTGGATCTAGCATGAAACGCCAGAGTCACTGGTCACGTTCCTAGGTAGCCAGATGACAGGTGTGCTCCTTGTGGCTTCCATACCAATGTCTTCCACTGAACTGTTGAAGTACATTCTAGACATCAAGAGTTAAACTGTAAGATAAATGACAAGGATGATAGCAAATTGGGGCTACCTAAAGTATCTAAGAATAAAAACGAATGATCTCAGTATGTGACAAGTAATGTGGTGTTAAGCTAGCATTTCCAGGCACTCTGTCAGTAGGCTAATTTGAATAATTCTGCAGGCTCCAAAGCATAGGGGCCATGAGATGATTGGTGCCTGTGAGACTACTCTGAGAAAGTTTATAGGAGAAAATCTGATTTACTCAGCTCTTCAAGATAAGGGCTTCCTGGCCTCTAGCCAAGGTCCTCACATGCAAGACAAGATTCTTTGCTTCTCGGGTCTATATAAGGATTGTCTCAGACTTCCAATTCATTATTTCTAGTTTGACCTTCACGAATATTCACACAGACACCAAAGAAAAGGAACAGGGGAGCTAAGGCTATGACTTCTACGCCCTCTGGCTCCTACATCTAACGCCATTAAGTTCTTATTCCCTCTGACATGCTTTGGATTTGTTACTATGGGTCCTGGAGTAACCCTCAGCACTTTATTTTGTTGTTTGAAACAAAAACAAAACAAAACAAAACAAACACAAAAAACAAAAAAGAAAGAGAAACAATGGAAATAAAAACATACATAAGTAATTACAGAAAACACTGTGTACTTTGCTGAAGTTTTGAAATTTAAAATTTAAATCAGTTGCTTCTTGATATGGCCCAAGCCTCTCTTTCCCATCTGCTCTCTGTGCTGCGCTGGTGTATTCCTCTCCTAGAGCTCATTCCCTGGCCTGCTTTGAACCCTCTTCTCATGGTTTCATCTTTCATGCCATGCAACTTATCTGGGTTTGTTACAAACAAAGAATGTTGTCACTTATGCCAGCTGCTAGTGCTAATATTTATGTTCACTCTGCTCACTGAAGCTCCCTCACAGGAAACTTTTATTTCAATGAAAGTCATCATCTGAGCTCCATAATTAAAACTATCTGCCCCAAGTAGGTCTCGTTTTGTATTGCTTTTCATAATCACTGTCACATAGCTAGCTTGATTTCTATGGTGTAGCCTCTGCGAATAAAACGGAATGATAAGCGATGACTCTACAAAAGTCCAGGTGCACAAGAAACTTGTGGATTAAAACAAATTTTATTGAACTGCTATTTTGTGACTTATAAGGCCAAAAGAACTAATGGCAAAAAGTTAAAATACACATTTAGAGCTCTAATTGGCAAGAACATAACTGTTAGAGAGGGAAATACATCACTGTATTTGCTTGGGTGAAATAAATAGGATTCCTCCCTTTGAAGTCTTTCTGGATTTGGAATGTGCTAGTGCTTAATTCTCAGTTTGGCCTTCCTTCCTCTGATTTACACCCTGAGCGATCTGGGTCAGTTCTGTATCCTAAGACCTCCCCAAAGGACCCCAGTCTTGCTCTTCTGAGTCCTTCAGAAGAGGACTTCTGGCTCCTTCCGACACCAGTGTCAAGCGAGTGTGGCCAAGGCAGAGCTCTCTGTCCTTCCTTTTAGCTTCCAAATTTCCAACTTCATTCTAACTCACTGGCTCTGCTTTCAAAGTGAATCCAGAATTCCCTCCCATTTCACTCTCTCTGTAACTATATCTGCCGCCATTTTTCCTGCTCTGGCCTCTGCAACAGAAGCTGGAATGTATTGTTCTATGCTTTGCATTCTGCTCTCTATAAAACACTACACTTGAGAGAAATCATTTACAATGCAATTTACCTTAAGACATTTTCCCATTCAGAATCCCCTAAGAACTTCTTGTTATGTTTTTAAAATTATAGAAATGTGTCTTCTTCTCTAGTGCCCTAGGAAATCTGGACCATAGGTCCCTTGTCCATCACATCTATAATAACTGTTCCCTTCTCTTTCTTGGCTACAGAGTCTGAGGTTCCTTTATACTTGACCTTAACTAAAAGCCAAGAAACAGTTCTAGGAATCTTGGAAACCCATGAATATTGTAAGACATTTTCTCTTAAGACACTGTATGATTCTTGAACTCTTGTCCTAAACATGAGTCACCACACGAGACTTCACTTTTACCCTCCTGTGTTTCTTTTTCTTCTCTCTCCTTCTGCCTCATATATTCTCTTCTTTCTTTTCTTTCCTCTTTTATCTCCATGAAATTGATTTTATTTCTTCCTTCAAGTTCCATGCTTCTTGATGATATGGACTTTGTGTTTTTTCTTACATTATTTTGTGTATTGATGCAAATCATGCTCAAAAAACTAGTCTAATTTTATCACAAATTATCTTTATCCAAAAACATCCTAATCCCTAACTACTAAGCTTAATTGAAAGACTAAACTATCTGGTCTTCAAACCCATCAGAGACTTGAGAAGAGATAAAATTTAAATACTTGAGTGAACCCAGAGTGCAGGTTGGCAGCAGCCAAAATGAAAAAATGGCTGAGACAGTTTATTGCCTGAACAGTCACCCAACACTCTTTATAACGTTGGGGTATCATCTTCAGCCTTCTGGCCCAATATATCTGATGGACATATTGGCAAGATAGGAACTATTGAGGACTTGCTTACCCTGTCTTGGCAGAGTCTGGCCGTCAACTCTGCCTGCATCTAACTTGCCCATTTGTAGGCAGAATTCTGCCTGTGTCAGAAACAAGGACATTTTCAAATATGGATTGCCATATTTGAAGCCAACTCCATAAGGAGGTTCTTTGATGCTCATCGTCCTTGAGGCAGGCTGGGTGTTGCCAGGAGAGTTAACTTGTCTTGTTGTCATAGAATCTTTAGAATAATAAAAACATCTTTAAATGCCATATTCTGTAGGTCTGTGAAGTTTTTGAAGTCTCTATTTAGGTATTACCTTATATATCTATAGAATCATGTCTATCTATTAGACCTAGAGTATATATTCTTGTGATAAAATTAGGCAAGTTTTTGACATAAACATAATTTGCATCAATATATAAATTTCAATACAATTGAATTAAAAATAACCTTATCTGTGAGTAACAATTAGGGCCTGAAGATGAGGAGTAGATTCAATAATCTGCCTTTTGTTCTCTGGAGAGATGGCTCATCCAATTAAAGGCTAGGTTCATGACCAAAAATATAAATACCGTAATATTTTACAGTAACTAAGTCTACATAATTAGTTTAGGTGTTACCAGCCAGGTGATGCTGACTTATAAAACCCTTTGCCTCCATTTTCTTACTACTATGCAAGACTAGTGTGTGACACTCAGTATAGTCACCGTGCGGCAAAACACATTCCAACACATCTCTCCTGCCCACAATCTCCCATCTTTATCCTTTCTGAATGGTAGCATCTATTTGATAAGTGATGGACTTGACTCTTTCCCAGCAAGTTCCTAGTGTCTTCAACTTAACTCTTAAATATTTCCTGTAGAGGAATTTTAATTTTAATTTTAACTCAGAATATGGTTGCTCTGGTAAGAGATCACATCCAAAGTCCTTCTTAGTCTGTGTAATCTGACTGGAATATAAACATACCTTTAATCTAGGATACAGAGCCAAAGAGATCAGAGTTCAAGGTCAGCCTGGTATAGAGCAAGTGTCAGGGAAAGAAACTTTAGGTCCAGGCGTGGAGGTACACACCTTTAATCCCAACCAATGAAGGTAAAGCTAATCTGTAGAAGGATGCCTAATTGAATGTCAGAAAAAGAAAATGACAAATCAGAGGAAAAAAATTGACAGAATAGAATACTCCCCACTCTTACAAAAAGAGAAGGAGCTATGGAGAGAGAGAGAGAGAGACAGAGAGAGAGAGAGAGAGAGAGAGAGAGAGAGAGAGACAGAAACAGAGAGAGACAGAGAAACAGAAAGACAGAGACAGAGAAGGCAATTTTACCAGGGAAGTTTTACAGAGACAAGCTGAGTGAGAGAAGAAGCTAGACACAGGTGAAGACAGAATGAGCCAGAGAATGAGAAGCCAGAAGTTTAGAAAAGATTGTTAGAGTTAGTGTAAAGCCAAGCAAAGCAATTCAGAGACTGAGAGAAAAGCCAGTTTAAATAAGTCATCTGGAAGAGTAGTTTGAGCCAGAACAGCTGAATTGAACCAGCCAGCTCAGAGTTCAATAAGAACAAGAAGAACAAGAACTTATTAAGCATTAAGTCTTAGTAGAGGCTGAAAACATTTGAGGCCTGGGTTAGATTGTATGGTGGCTAGAAGCTTCCAGGACTAGGCCTAGGTGAGCAGACAGTGCCAGTACGCCTCCAAGACAACACCTGAAACATGCAAATAAAAGTTCCTTTTACAATTTCCTACCCTAGTCCTCAAGATATTAGACTTTGTTAGCTCAGGACTGGCATCTAGGACACTATAAGCTCTCCCTTAGGTCTGACAGCATCATACTTGGCTATGCTGTGAGCATCCTATTGTTAAAACCTCCATGAAGAGATAACAGTGGAATAAATTCATTGCTCAATTTCAAATTACCCAATAGGCAAAACTAATGTTTTTTTTTTCTATTTTACATGGCTGTAAAAAGACCAAAAAAGTATAAACCATGTAGTCATAAAAAATCTAAATAGAGCCTGGCAGTGGTGACATATACCTTTAGCCCAATTACTCCAAAGGTAGAGGTAGGTAGATCTCTGCATTCAAAGCTACTGTGTAGAGAGAGTTCCAGGAGACCCAGGCTAGGGCCACACAGGACAGTCTCCACACTTGAGTGGAGAGAGGGATTTGACTTTCTCATGTACTCTGGTGCCTCACATTTGACTATGTCCCCTGGCGGGGGAGACCTAGTGGCACTCAGAGGAAGGACAGCAGGTCACCGAGAAGAGACTTGATACCCTATGAGCATATACAGGGGGAGGTAATCCCTCTGAGGAACAGTCATAGGGGAGGGGAATAAGGGGAAAATGGGAGGGAGGGGAGAATGGGAGGATACAAGGGATGGGATAACCATAGAGATGTAACAAGAATAAATTAATAAAAAAATTAAATTAAATTAAATAAAAAAAAAAAAGAAAAAAAAATCTAAATAGTTCCAAAAACCTCTTTAGCTTTGACTTGACTTATACGTCAAAGGGCAACCAATTTGTTTCATTGATTAAAAAAAAAGTCTTACTAAAGAATCATAACAAAAAAATCAGTTTCATAAAAACAGACAAGAGAATGTATCTAGTATTTCAACACACAGATGAAAACACCAGGCCTGCAATAATTTCTTTGCAGAATGTTAAATATATGGATGCTTAAAGCAAACTTGGCTACTATCTTAAAATTTTTTTTTTCTTCTTTTGGTTTTTTAACAGACAGGTTTTTTTTTTTTCTATGTAATCTTGGCTGTCCTGGACTCACTTTGTAGACTGGGCTGGCCTTGACCTCACAGAGATCTGCCCATCTCTGCCTCCCTGAGTGCTGGGATTACAGGCGTGCACCACCACAACTGGCTTTACATAAATATTTTACTTTTTGTCTGCATGCTTGTTTTCTTTGGCACAGTCTCAGTAGGCAAGGGTAGAGGGGGCTTGAGAATGAGGAGGATTCAGGTGGGAAAAAAGTTGTTTTTATTTTGTTTCCCAAAGTACTACATAAGATATTATATTTAAATTTTTTAAAAGAACATTGGTTTGCTCAAAGTCATTTTTTGGTAGTATGCAATTCATATCACATACTCTTGAGTAATGATGCTTTCGGTTTTGCCTTGTATATTTTTATGGTAATAAATACACTGCAAAGAGCAGAGGAGCTACAATTGCAACATGGGGCTTATGCTCTTGAACTTGAATCACATTGTCATTAATCTAGTTACAGTGGTGGATGCACACCATTTACATTAAAAATATCGGTAGAAGAAATAAGTGTCAGATTATTTTAGAATGTTTAGGATTTGGTAAAGTTTCTTATCAATTTTCTATAGTGGCAAAAATCAAGAAAACCAGAAATAACCTATTCGTTCAGCTAACTGCAAACATCTATAGGTATATTTTTTAATCTTGCATTTTATCCAGTCAATATTCCATTCCAGCTTAGATTCTTGACTAATGTGACAACTGTTACATCCAGGGTCCAAAGGACACAGTGATTCCTATTCTAGCAAGAATCTGGCAGATGTCGGTTAGTAGAAGGAAGCAGATTTACCTGAGGCCAGCCCAGGGGAAAAGAGGAGAAATTTCTTTCTCAAATTTCCATTTTTCAGGGTTCAGTGAAGGCCTCTAATGGGACATGGGGTTAAAATGAGACATGGGCAGATTCTCACCACCTAGAGCCACCCTTCTCTTCTCTTCTTCGTCCAAAACTATGCAATGGACATTCATCTCCTAGAACAAGTCAAGCAGAATTCAGTAAAAATCACCTTCGACAAGAAGGACCAGCAAGGACGAGAAAGGGACAGGTTCCAATGAATTTCTGTTCTCAGGAATCTGAGCCAGCGAGGCTTGCCCATACTGAGAACACGTTTCTTGGTATTCAATGCCAGTTAAACCGTGTAATGCAGTTTTCCTCTTTAGGGAAAAGAGGCAAATCTCTTTAGGAGAATGAAACTCAAAATAACACACAGAATATTTACCCAAGAATTTTATATTGCAGTTTGGGGAAAATTAAGGAACTTTCATAAGACTAATCTTTATTATCATGCTCATTAAATATATATATATACTTAATATATATATATATATAATATATATATACTATTAGAAACTAGAAAAACAAACTAAAATACTATGGATACCTTGAATGGTGTTCAGATTTAAATACTCAAAAATAAAGTTTTTATTTAAAACTGTCTTCATCTTTGATTCAATTCTACTCAAGCCTTGCAAAACCTGTTAGCCATCCAGTATACTAAATCATTGCATATGTTTGTACTTTGCAAATAGATTCTATTTTATAAGCTGTTTGATGAGTTGAAACTTGAGAGTGCTGTGGTAATAATAACAAACCTGACAGAAATTTATGAGAAAAATGCCAATGTAATCAGAATGGACTACCTGTAGATGACTCCTAAATCTTCCACGATAACAGCTAAGACCACAGCTTGCATCAGATTAAGCTACTATCTAAGGAGGGAGGTGATGGGAAATGTGATTACATTTGGGTCACTCATGACCTAGCACTGTATGCCACAGGAAAATACTCAGGCCTTGTGAGCAGCTTCAACTGCATTGGCTGGCTTTCTGATAATCATACCCTTTATATTACATTTAGGAAATTATGCTAAACTCAGTAGTACTGAAATTTTTCGTTTATACTTTCTTCTAGAAGTTTCATTTTTCTAGGTTTTGAATTTAGGACCACAGTAGATACTTTTACTAATTTTAGCATAGGCTGGGGCTGAGGCAAGGTTCTCTCTGTTTGCTTGTTCTATGTGTGGGGTTCTGTTGTTGGAGTACATTATATGAAGGTGTGTCTCTATATATTTGATTGTTAATTGCTAAACTAGCAGAGAGCTAAGTACTAGCCTACTAGCTGACCTTGGTATTGTTACTTCTACGGCCCATCACTGGTCTTTTATTTTGTATGGCCCATCACTGGTCTTTTATTTTGTAAACATTCCTTCTTCTACACTTGCCTATTGGGTGTAGTAAACAGTTGGTGGTCAATATCTATGCCAGAATACCTTCAAGCAGTAGGCTACATATGTATTCACTTATATAAAATGCTACAAAATACACACTAACCTACAGTGGCAGAAAAGAGCCAATTGTTGCTTGGAAATGGGAGTTTAAAAGGTAAGACAGAAAAGTGTAAGGATGTTGGATATATTTGTTACTTTGATTGTGTGATATATATGCAACACTTACCAAGAAGCATCTTCCACATACATGCAGCTAATTGGCATATTAACTCAGAAAGTTACATATGTGACATTACAAACAGCCCGTGGACGCAGAAGTCAGAGCAGTGGCTACCGGAGAGAGGGTGGGTGATAAGTAAAGGAGAGAGCTTTCCGGGTTGTGGGAAGGCCTTCTTGACTGCACCTTATACGTATGCGTGTGTTCTCTTTCTGAAACCAATACAGCCCCCACATACCTATACACGCCTTTCTACGCGAACGCTACTCTCTTTTAAATACTTGCATAAAAATAAATAAAATGTGGTCTTTTAGATGTAGACAGGACCAATGTGAAACATACCAAGTAGCTTTTCATATGAAAAATGGACGGGATTGGGGTGGGGGGAGCATGGTCAGCTGACATTTCAACCCTGCTTCACTGAGACAACACAAAAGCTCCTAAACTCTCAGCCAGTAGGAGCTCTTAATCACTGAGAGTCTTTGTCAGAAATACTAGTTTTTCTTATATCTCCTTTCCCACAAAATATTATTCATAAACATTGATTTCCTAAGTCTTCAGCAGCATATCAATGAGTTGCATGCTAAAAAGCACTCTATGGACAAAAATATATTTTGAACATTTTTTCTTAAAGTTAAAATGTTTTTCTCCCAAAAGTATTTGTATATTAGATTAATAATGTGTTAAAATGTGCCACAAATCTCATGTAAGGCATACAGTACTTTCCAAAGTTCTATATGCTCAAAATTCCCTCCTTTAAACAACAGTTACTAGACTAATATCCCAAGGATTATACATTACACTTGTAGAAACTCAATACCAACTGTAGTCACCTACTATTTTGTTAAAACATGTGCTTTTGAATTATATTCTGTAGCCTGATTCTGCTTCTGTTTTCTGACCTTATCTATCAAAAGAAGGTAATAAAATTAATGATTGTGGGGATAAAATGACAAACATGTGAAGCATTTAGAACAATCCCTGCTATATACTGAGTGTTAAAAGAATTAACTTGGCCTTATTTAGAAAATCTGCTTAAGCAAGAGCTTGATGGAAATCATGTTTAATTACTGTCCTCAACAGGAATATAGTTTGTTTCCTGCTTACCAGCCCAGCAAAAATCTGACAATACAATTATATTAGATTTATTCATATTTATAACCACTGCCAGGGGGATTATAGTTGACCTGCAGATTCCTTGAGTACAGAGACCAAGTCTGTCCATTATTCTGTTTTGGAGGCCACAGTTTTACTTGATCAGCCCAGGCATCTTAGGAACTTGAGGCTATTTATTAACTCAATTAGCATGAGGGAACCAGGGCCTTTGGAATAATTATAAAGTGACTCTCCAGCCAAGGCAGCCCAGTCCATGCCCTGGATTAACAAGACTAATTTGGCTGTTTTTTAAGAGGATTTACTTGGATGTTGTTCTTACTTCAGGGTTCCACTCACTGAAGCTGTGTTTTAGCGCCTTGCTACACCAGGTGTTTTCAGATTCCAGCAGCACTGGATTAGAATCATGTGCTGCTCTATTATCTGTCCCATGCCACTAATGTGATAAGGACACAAGGGTTATATGCACCTCCACAGTGCCTACCATACACATACACATAAAAGATGTTAGTGAATATATTCTCACAAGCATGTGTGATTAAAAAGTAGAGTGATACACTTTGGTACTGATACAAGTGACACACTAAATCTCCCCTGCAGCTACAGAAGGAAATTAACAAAGAAGTAAGAAAGAGTAAATGTCACAAACAAAGAGAAGTCATGGTGGAAGTTTTGTTTCACTTTTTTTGTTGTGGAGGTTGTTAGGATTCTGCCCTAATCTGCCTAGCAACTTGTGATGTCATTGCCTACCTGCCACTAGGCATGGCCCTACCCAGAGTTATAAAAGGACAAACCCACCTACCTCTCCGTCTCTCTCTCTCTCTCTCTCTCTCTCTCTCTCTCTCTCTCTCTCTCTCTCTCTCTCTCTCTCCCTCTCTCTCTCTCTCTCTCTCTCTCTCTCTCTCTCTCTCTCCCACTCTTTCTCTGATTCTCTCTGGGGTACCCCCTTCCTTCTTTCCCCATGCTCATATAATAAACATCTCTATATAAAATCTGTTGTGTGGTATATATTTCATATCTCATATTTCACTGGTATTTAAAATTGGTGGCCCACACAGGAAAATTTTTTGTGTAAAAAGCATGAGTGACTTTGAGGTAAGCTTGGGAAAGGCAGAAGCCTAATGGAACTTTCTAACATCTATGGAACAGTAACGTGGGAAAGACAGAAACCTCCTGTAGAGCAGGATGGTAAAATCTCATAACTTTCATTTACCAACCCTAAAACACATTCTTAGATCTTCTAGCATCCATAACTTTTATGAATCAACCTTAAAATACCTTTTTGGACCTTCTAGCATTCATTAACAACAACAACAACAACAACACTATCTTAGAACCTCTAACACTCACAAGACATCTTCTTGGAAGCTTTAAGACATTGTTGTGAGCACTCACTGTCCTGTAGCTAAAAGAGTGGTAACAAGATAGACCATATCTAGACCTGAAAGTAGCTAAGACCTGGTTTTCAGTATGAAGAGGACTGGGAAGGTATCTGAAGTCTGTTTATCTTTAACCTGAGGTCTGTGAGTAAGGCAAACCTGCTTGTCCCTTTAAATAAGAGATGTAGTAGCTAGTAGTTTTAACTGGCTAATGGATTGACCAATGAGCTAACATGGCAGATTACTTTGGGGTAAGGAGCTAATTGTCTATTTTCTAGCTATCAAGCTAACATCAGCTTAGCCATCAATGGGATCAGAGACCTGAGAAGGATAAATTGTAACCTAAATGAATCTGTGTATAAATAAAAGTGACAGAGGTGGTTAGCCATATCTTAGTAAATAGACAGTTGTGCCAGCTGTCTCCTGTGGCAGCATGGCACCATGGGCAGAGACAGTCTGGCATCAGGCACAGAGGACAAGAGGCTATTTTTGTGGAAATCGAACATGGAGGCGACTGACCTCGCATAGTATTCAGCAATATAAGACAATAACTCTCTAGGTGTCCAGTTTGTCCACAGTTGAGGCTAGGCCCTAGCAGAGCGTAAGATGTTGGGAGCAGTTTTGCCCAGTGGTTAGCATACTATAATCCAGGATTAACGTCACCTGCCATTGGGCCCAAATCTTCTGAGACCTTGGAGAAGTGCAAGTATGACCTGGGAATCTGTTCGTTATAATAAATTTATACATGTTAAATGTCATATACAACAGATAGATTGAGGGTTAATTTATTTGAGTTCAGCAGTCTTTGTCTGTATCTAGTCATCTGCTCTAAACTATACTTTGTAAACATAAAATAGCATGTTAGGAACCTATTCTATGCTTGACCTTGAAAATATAATTAATCACATTGGTTCTTACCTTGATTAAAAATGCATTCTTGAATATTTTAAAGGACTTTATCATTGATAAGATATTAATATTAAAGACTAGGGCTTTAGGTCTTATAGCTGTTAAGTTGGAGCCTTTAAAAAAACAAACACAGTCCATAAAAAGAGAGCAGAACAGTTTCCTGTATGATTTAGTTCATAAAAATTCCATAGTTTATAAAAGTCGAAAGCCATATTATAAATAAATGAATGTTTCCAGAATTAACAGTACAATAGAACATTATATCAAGTCAGTTGACCAGGAAGCTTGCAGGTGCATTCATCTTATTAATTTGAATAGACCTTTACAACATTGAAATAAGAAACATTTTGAACCAAGGTACAATAAAATTGACTTGGTTTTTTTTTTCTAAAAGGAGATAATCAGAGAGTTAATTATAATTAAAAAGTTTTACAAATGTTGTTTTATGTCATATGGTCTAAACATCACACCCAATAAACAAATTATAAATCCTTAGATAAAAAATTTACAGTGTAATCTTAAGATTTTTTTTTTTTTGAGAGCAGAAAAAGAAATTAGAGGCAATTTTTATTTTAAAGAGGTAGAAAGTACAGTCTTAGAGAAATAAAGCTAGGTGTTTTTGTTTTTGTTTTTGTTTTTGTTTTTGTCTTTTTTTAAGCAGAACATGGTGTGTCTGATTTTCTTAGCCCAGGATTCACCAAGAACCAACAGCTGCCAGTACTCAGTCTGGAGGCTTGGAGCCAGTCACAGTGGAGGATGCTGACTCCACCCCTGGTCTTCCCTGGCACTGCGTGAAAGGGGGAGGGTCCAAGAAAGCAGCAGGAAGCAAGCAGTCACACAGCCAGGGCGTGCGGAAGAATTGTGTAAAGGAGGAATTTGGGGTCAAATTGGAAGGGAACTAACAGGCAGTCTTCAAGCACTCCAGAAATGTTTCGGGCCACTTTGGAGCAGTGCAGATGCACAAGGTGGCCATGATGCAGGCAGTGCTGGTAACAGGTGTGACTGTTCAAATCACACAGTGTGCAGAGGGCAACCTGGCCTCCCCAGGGCACCCTATGGGGTGCAATATCTGTTCCTATCTACTCTAATGATCTATGCAATGCAGTGGCTCACTAGCATCCTCTTTCCCTGGCTAGGCTCAGTTCAAAGACCATGCCTGCACAAGCGGTAGAAACAGGAAGCCCTGAACCCAAGTGCTTTAGGGAACATGTCTAGGCTGCAGGACTCCGAAGGCCTGTGGGTAAACAGAGACAAATAGGGCATTGGTTTACCCCAGTATCAGTCTTGAAAAGTTGGGTGTTGCAAAGCTGCTGCAGGCAGGAAGGTGGTTGCACAGGTACGTTAGGCCAAGCTTGGCTTTTGGCTAGGCTAGTCAGAGCCAGTAGCAGAGAAAGAGCAGTGTACTTAGAGAAAGGAATTTGTTACATACTGTGAAGGGGATGGGATTTCACTGTGAAGACAATGGACTGGCACTCTGAGTTTCATATCCAAGTCACGGTAATGATTAAACAATAAGATGCCAGGCAGCAGATCTGATATGGAGAGGTTTATTAAATGAGCATAGGAGACCAGGAAAGTGAGATGGGTTACCCAGCGAGAAACGGAGAGACAGAGACCTAGGGAGATGGAGAAAGCAAGAGAGGAAAAAAGGAAGTGAAAGAGGTAGAGAGTGGAGGAGGGAGAACGAGAGAGTAAGGTAAGAGGGAGAGGTAGGTGAGTTTTTCCTTTTATATACTCCTGGGCGGGGGCCATGCCTACTGGTGGGTAGGCAGTGCATCACAGGTTGCTAGGCAGACTGGGGCAGAATCCTAACAGTGGTGGTGGTGGTTTTTCCTCTTTTCTATTATGTATCGCAAGATTTAGTTCCATGAAGAAATGTATTTTATATCTCAAAGAACACAGATATAATAGAAAGTTTAAAAAAATAACAGTCTTCACCTTTCCTCACCACTTCCAGGGTCAGTCTGATGTGCAAAATGTCCTGCTACAATGGGGATTAAAATGACTTACGCACAAAGTTCTCCAGGGCTGCCTGCTGCAGTGGGAGCTATTTTTAGTCCACATTCATGCTGCTTTGGGTCAGAGTCCTAGACATCTGTTGAGAGAGGAATGAATTGCTTGCAGCGAGGGAAGTTTTGGTGAATAATTACTTGTGCTGTAATTTGCAGTCAGGGCCAGCTCCATTCCACGCACTCCAGCTAAGCCTCCAGCAAGGGAACACAGGTAGGTCCTCAGTGGCACCTCACAGACTGTAGCACTAATGACACCTGGCAGGGCTGCCAGCATGATAATGAATTAATTGATTTATTGCAATTTCTACTAAGGCACACCACCCAGACCCATGTTCTACAATGCTGTTACATTTTTATAGTGGTTTTTGATCACTGTTTTCTGCCCCAGAATTACGAGGAGGTAAACATTGCTTTTCTTTGTAGTTTTACTTTTTTTTTTTTTTCAAACCCTAGCACCAAGACTGTAATCACAAATTCCATGTTCAAAAATTGGAAAGACTAAAATTTTTCATTTTTTAAATATTTCTTTACTTAACAACTGATCTGTAAAATATTTCAAGCTTGCTTCCCATATACTTTCATATAATCTGTTGACGTTATTTTTATAAAACAGTGTTTGTTTTTCTCTTAGCTTATTTCTTAACCTGGCTATCACCCAATAATTGAGACTCTTTTATAATATAGGGCTTCACAATGCAATTTGAGGATTTTAAGTCTGTTCTTACCCTCTGTGCTTCTTTTTGTCTTATTCCCAGCAAACATCCCAGTGATACTTGCACTTTGGAGCTTTCCTGGGCTCCAACTCCTTCCTGCTGATCTTCTTTGGACCTTTACTGGACCTTTATCCACGCCTGAATCCCCTGGATGAATCTCCTAACTCCTCCTCCCCTGGCTGGCAGGAAGTCCAGCCCTATTCTCTCCCCTGACCATCGATCAGCTGTTAGCTGCTTTATTGATGTATCTGGAGGACAATTGGGGACCAGAGTTTATACAACATTTAGACAGTAAATTCTCAAGTGCAAAGCTTTCAACCAGACCTGAGGGGGTGGGTAACAGAAATCAGCATTTAAATTGCACAATAACCTATGCCTACAATAACCCAAAGGCATCAACAACTGACCAGATTTAATTTCCTGTATCAGAGAGTCCTTGTATGGTCACCAAACCTCACCACTAAATCTGATCCAGTTTAAAAAGTTAATAGTTGCAAGTTTCCTCATTTTTAAAACTATGTGAATTGAACACATTTATTCATCCAACAAGGACTAGAAATATTTGTTTTAAAGACAGGGTCTCATTATATGCATTGTGTAGACCCAGCAAGCCTAGAGTTCACTGTGTGGATAAGGCTGGGCTCAAACTCACAGAGATTCACCTCTGCCTCATGTGGGCTGGGACTAAAGCGTGTGCACTCTTGAACATGCTTTTTATTTGATATATGGTTTCCTGTCTTGTGCCCAAGCATATCAGGAAATATGGTAGTACCAATTCAGTTGCTTTTACCATAGCTTTATCATGATTTATGTACATTTTATATTGTCATACCTTAGTATTTTAGGTAGATGGGGTCTTCATGACAAGGCCTCTTTCCTCCTGTCCCACTGTAAAGTTTGAAATCTCTCCAAAATAGCAATAATATCTTTAACAATTATAACCACTGCCTTGTCCAAAGCTTTAATCACATGCATGCTTCCCCCTTGTTAAACTGCACACTTTTCATGTCTGAAAATGTGACTGAGGTTGAATTATAAAGTAATGGACTAGGCTGTTTGGCAGAGGAAATATCAAGACAATCCAATATCTAGGCTATGACATTGTTTCTGTCCAAAGTTCTTATTCAGAGCTACAGTGGGAGAGAAGAGAAAGACAGGAAAAGTTCAGAATTATTATTTTTTTTCTATTTTGAGTCAGGATCTCATAGTATATCCTTGGCTGGTCTCAAACTCACTGTGTAGGATAAGCAGGCATCAAACTCACAGATATCTGACTGCCTCTACCGCCTAAGTGCTAAGATTAAAGTCATGTGCCTCCACTTCCAGCCCCAAAAATACAATGTCTTGAATTCTACTCTCACCTTTTTTCTTTTTGTTTTTTTGGGTTTTTTTAATCTTAGCCTTTCTGGTAAGTGTAAGATGGAATCTCACAGTTTTGTAGCTGTGGAGTTATTTATTTCCTTTTTTTTCTGGATAAAACTGGGTAAAGTTAGCTTCCTTATGTTGGAGTTTTCTTCTAGTATCTTCTGTAGGGCTGTATTTGTGGCAAGGTCCTGTTTAAACTTGGTTTTGTCATGGACTATCTTGTTTTCTCCATCTAAGGTGATTGAAAGTTTTGCTGGGTATAGTAGTCTGGATTGGCATCTATGGTCTCTTAGTGTTTGCATGACATCCATCCAGACCCTTCTGGCTTTCATAGTCTCTATTTAGAAGTCAGGTGTAATTCTGATGGGTTTGCCTTTATATGTGACTTTGCTTTTTCTCTTGCAGCTTTTAATATTTTTTCTTTGTTCTGTACATTTATTGTTTTGATTATTATGTGGCAAGAAGATTTTCTTTTGGAAATCTGTTTGGAGTTCTGTATGCTTTTTGTATATTTATGGGCATTTCTTTCTTTAGGTTAGGGAAGTTTTATTATATGATTTTCTTAAAATATTTTCTGGGCCTTGGAGCCGGGAGTCTTCTTTTTCTTCTATTCCTATTATTCTTGGGTTTGATCTTTTCACAGTGTCCCAGATTTCTTGGATGTTCTGTGCCAGGAGCTTTTTGGATTTAACATTTTCTTTGACTTTGTATCTATTTCTTCAATCATATCTTCTACTCTTGAGAGTCTCTCTTTCATCTCTTGTATCCTGTTGGTGATGTTTTAGTCTGTAGTTTCTGTCCTCTTCCCTAGGATTTCCATTTGCAGGATTGTCTCAGATTGTGTTCTCTTCATTGCTGATATTTCCATTTTAAGATCTTGAATCCTTTTATTCATTTCCTTGTCCTGTTTGATTGTAGTTTCTTGTCTTTCACTAATTTCTTTAAGCAATTTGTTCAAGTCTTTCACCTCTTTCTTTGTATATTCCTGTGCTAGCTTGAGGGATATATTGTCCTCCTTTAAGGCCTCTATCATTTTTATAACCTCATATTTGAAATCACACATCAGGCAAAGTAAATGCTGTTGAATAAGAACTGCCAAATGTAGTCCTAAAGCAATAGTTTATTATTATTTATGCATTACCTCACTTTCTCTCCATTAATGGCTTCCAGTAACAGTGGAATACTTTGTTCACTCCAAGGCAGTACAGCACATAGGGCCAAGTAGAATTAAATTACCTTGGGAACACACAGATACAGGCAGTAACAACCTATTTTTCTCTGTGCATTTGTATTAAATATTAATTAAGAATGCATCTATATTTTATTTGGGTTCACAAAAACACACAGGAGCAGCACAAGTACTTAAATTCAAAGATTGAATTATATTAAAGTAGAAATGCACTTACGGAGAGTCTTCTAAAGGACTAGCGTGACCTCATAGATTATCTGTATCCAGATAGATCAGGTTATGGTAATCGCTAAGCTTGAAAACTCTAGATATTTATAAGAAAAATGGAAATTGTTAAATTTAACATTGATCTACTGGGAAAAATATATGTGCATAGCATGATAAGATGCCTGGCGCAGGACATGGCAAGAGAGCGGTAACTATTAGTATATGGAACATTGTTTTACTGCATGTCAAGATACTGAGGTGAACACTGAAACAGTTCAAACCTACGTGTAGCTAAATACGCACTCGTGTCTGGCCCTAAAGCTCTTGCTTTGAAATAGGGACAAAAAAAGAAACATGTCCAAAATCCACTTCATGTCTTTCTATTTGAATTTCAGGATTAGGATACCTAAAAATCAAAGTTTAATGAGTTTTACCCTTCTGAGGGAGTTTCCAGGGTTAAAAGCTATGGGAAATTAAGCATGCTAAAGTTGAGAAGTTTAGAGTTTGTCTCCTGTTGGAAGCCTTGCAGGTGGGGCAGCAAAACGGCTCTAGAACTCATGGCCTGAGGTCCACAAGTTAGCATACCCATGATGGGCGTGTCTCAGCAAGGCATAACCCAAAGAACTACCTGTCCTGAGGACTTCATGCTGTTACAGCACATAGCTCTGCTTGTTACCCTTACAGTGCTCATAAATCCTCCTACTATGTGAGTGCTATAAGGGGGGCTTCCAGCCCCTCACTGGGCAGTGTCGTTGGGATATGCAGTAACAATGCTTGCTCTCTTTCAGGCATTGCTGCTGGAGCAGATTAATGATTTAACCACCACCCTTGAAAAGAGCTGCAGATGCAGATTGCTAACAATGACCATGTCCCTTAGAAAGAATTGGAAAAATAGACTGTTCAGCAAGGTTTAGCTAGTGGCTCTGATGCAGAAGATCTTGGGGAACAATTTGAAGTTAAGAAAAAGTACAGTCTTAATAGTAAAGCTAGGGACTTTTTGAGGCTGGTGGGCAAAGACAATACCCTAGTTAGCACCAGCTGACATGACTCTCTCATTGAAGCTGGCCTTAATGGTGACTGATTTCTTATATTTATTTTTGTTCTCAGCTTCCTGATACGATTTAATAGAAATTACTGATGAGTATATGAGCGCGTTTAGGATTTAAAGTAGAAATGGCTGATTGTTTTTTAGATAGGAGTTTAGATTTGTGATTCTTTAAAGATTTTCCTGAGATTACTTTTTAAGATAATTGATTCTTTCTTTGTAACTGCAAATTACAGCCTGCCAATGAAGAACAGCTGGCTGGTAAACTACCTTGCTTGCTCATACTCTGTTAATATGTAACAAGCTGCTTTGGTCCAAGTGTGTGTGGGTTCTTGGAAGTAACGTTATTCATATTTGGTTCTCACACCCATAATATGTAAAACAGAAGGTATTGAGGAACATGGTTTCTTTTTTATATATATGCTCATTGTAATGATTCACTTAAGGAAAAATAGATTGTGATTTTTGCACTGCTTCAAAGATCTTGCTGGGATATATAAGTTGTGGGAGAAATAATAAGGTTGTTGGAACTTGCTCTTTGAAGTTTGTTCCATACACCAAAGTATATATATTCTTATGTATAAAAGCTGGTGTTGGGTTGGAACTCATTCTTTGGAGTTTGTTCCATCACCAGGATGTGTGTGTGTGTGTATGTATGTATGTATGTTTGTATGTGTGAATGTTTGTGTGTGTGTGTGTGTATATGTGTGTATGT
>OU015742.1:206455262-206468654 GCA_907169655.1 Acomys percivali | reverse complement strand
TGTGTGTGTGTGTGTGTGTGTGTGTGTGTGTGTGTGTGTGTGTGTGTTTTCTCTCTTTTTCATTTTTTAGATGTTTTGCCACTATCAGTAGAAAGCCCCTGCTGGGAGCCATCAGCCTTAGTCCCCTCCAGCCCCCCATTACCTGGTAGCTGTAAGCCCCCCTGCCAGGAAGCTATTAGCACTGGCTGCTGCCAGCAGTTTAATTCCGGCCCCTCAGTTTACCACTATCAGTGGAAGCCATTGCTGGTAACAATCAGCTCCAGCCTGGAAAGCTGCCCTCAGAGGAAGTCTGCAGGGTCACCAGCCAGCCACTGGATCTATACCCAGCCTTAGTTGTCCCAGATGATGCTGAAGCTACCCCTTGATACTCTCCAAGTCTGTTTTCTGTGGTTTAGATTCCTAGCATTGGATTATGCTAGGAATTGGGCAAAGAAAAATACAGAGTCCTTTATACAACCTTCAAGGTTATCTGTAATTACATACATATGATAGTTCTCTCTTCCCTGTTTCCTTTGTTTTAATTTTTAATTGCATAGAAATGAGTATATATATGTGTATATTTATACATATATTTATATATATACACACATGGGCCACAGTGCATATATGAAGGTCAAAAAACACTTTTGAGAGTTAGGTCTAACCTTTCATTTTTTAAGACAGGATCTTTTCTGTTCCTTTACTCTAGCTTGCTCACAAGTTTCTTGGTCATCCTCCCCTCTCTGCCTCCTATCTCATCGCAGGAACGCTAGGATAAAGGATACATGCCGACACATCTATGTTTTTTACTGTGGGTTCTAGGGATAAAACTCACAGTTGTCATGTCTGCTTGTGAGATTTTGTTAATTTGTCACAAATTAGAGTCACCTGGGAAGGGTGGCTTAGGCATGTCTGGACAGGTGGTTCTGGGTTTTATAAGAAAGCAAGCCAGGAAGCAGCGTTCCTCTGTAGTGTTTGCTTTAGTTCCGGTCTGGAGCCCTGACTTCCTTCAGTGATGAATAGTTTCCTGGAAGTATGAGAAGAAATAAACTCTTTCTTCCAAAAGTTGCTTGGGTTGTGGCGTTTATTACAGCAGCAGAAAGCAAACTAGAATACACAGCAAGTGCATTCCTATGACTCATTTAACATGTGATATAACGTATAACGTTTGGTTATTTGTATATATGTTTCATGGAATGAAGGCTGTGTGACGCTATACTTACTGGTACAGTGCCTAGCCTGTAGTTGTGGAGTAAACTCATTTCTAGCAACAACAACAACAACAACGACATCTTCTATCACTGGGACAGAAAGGAATCCCAACTAACTCACTACAGATAGTAGATGTCTTATAAAAAACGTATGTGGTGCACAGGATAATTAAGGCTTGTTCTCTGATCTTAGTATGAGCAGAAAAAAAAGACATCTGCTAATCTTCATTCTTGCCATATGAAGAATGGTATCTAATCATAAGTCACAGGGATTCGGTGACCAATAAGAAGCCCTGTCTATGCATGTACGTTCATGACTCAGCCTGTCTCAGAGCTACTCCCATGTAGTGGGCTTAGCACTCTAAGTCACCTGCTTGTTTTGCAGTTTGAATTCTTTACATGCCTATTACAGTGCTGTCCCTCATCACCTCCATATCCCACCCTCCCTCCCTCATGCCCTTTTCCTCCCCTCCCTAGTCCTCAGACAGGCGAGCCCTCCTCCCCTAACATCTGACCTCTTTCTATCAAGTCGCATCTGTACTACCTTACTAGAGTCCATATTCCATGGTGATGTACAAATATTAACAGCTTACAAGTATTTAAGCGTATGAGATAGACTTTCCATATAAGCCGTACTAATTCGATTTCACACAGCACATACATGAAGTAGTTTTAAGGACATCCAATTCTGTCGTTCATTGGCCATTTAAGAATATATTCTCTATAAGTACTGTTTAGTTAAATTTTGCCAGGGGATTGGGCAATAACATACTAAGAACATGCCTTAGGCTAACCACTACGCTTGGAACAGAGTGGGAGAGAAGATACATAAAAACCCCTTCATGATGTTTCTGTGGAAGAAAATAGAGCTAATATTCCTGTGATTTAGAAATGCCCCTTGGAGTGTCAACATTATGATGGAGTTTGGATCCTTTAAGAATTGAACCCAGTGAGAGTTCTTTGGCCTATTTACAAGAAATTATGAGATCTCTGTTCCTCTTTGGAGTCCCATTTTCCATGCAATCCCTCACCCGACACGTATTATTTTGATGTTGTTAAATGCCGTTAGTTTCTTCTCAGAGTCAGGGCCATGCTGACAACACACCATGCCATCTACAGGCTTGTGAATGTGTGAAATAAATGTTCTTTTTAAAAAAGATTAAAAAAATTTAAGTAGACTCTTTTTCTTTATTGAAAATAAAATCATTCATATTACATCTCATTTGCTATCCCATCCCATGCATCCTCCCATTCCTCCCTCCCTCCTGCTTTCACCCCATTCCCCTTCCCTATGATTGTGACTGATGGGGACCTCCTCCCCTTGAATATGAGGCTAGGGTATTAAGTCTCTTCTTGGTAGTCTGCTATCCTTCCTCCAAGTGCCATCGGGCCTCTCCATCAAGGGGACATGGCCAAATATGGGGCACCAGAGTTTGTGTGGAAGTCAGTCCCCAGTATCCACTTAACTGTGGAGAATATTCTTCCCTTGGCTAGGTCTGGGTAGGGATTTGATGATGACTGCACATATTGTCCTTGGTTGGTGCCATAGATCGAGCAGAATCCCTGGGCCCAGATCTGCCCATCATAGTGTTCTTCTTGTAGGCTTCTAGAACCCTCTGTATCCATCTATTTCCCTATCTCCTATATTTCTCCCACCTTAGGATGTCCTCACCACTATCCCACTTTCCTGGTAAGTGAAGATTTTCTTTTTCTTTTTTTATTAATTTATTCTTGTTACATCTCTATGGTTATCCCATACCTTGTATCCTCCCATTCTTCCCTCCCTCCCATTTTCCCCTTATTCCCCCCCCATGACTGTTCCTGAGGGGGATTTCCTCCCCCTGTATATGCTCATAGGGTATCAAGTCTCTTCTCGGTGACCTGCTGTCCTTCCTCTGAGTGCCACCAGGTCTCCCCCTCCAGGGGACATAGTCAAATGTGAGGCACCAGAGTATGTGAGAAAGTCATATCCCACTCTCCACTCAACTGTGGAGAATGTTCTGACCATTGGCTAGATCTGGGTAGGGGTTTAAAGTTTACCGCCTGTATTGTCCTTGGCTGGTGCCTTAGTTTGAGCAGGACTCCTGGGCCCAAATCTGCCACAAATCATAATGTTCTACTAGTAGGTTTCTAGGACCCACTGGATCCTTTTATTTTGCTATTCTCCATGCTTCTCTCATCTAGAGTCCCAATAGGATGTCCTCCCCTCGGTCCCAGTTTCCTGGTAAGGGAAGGCTTTTGTGGGACATGCCCATTGGGCTAGTATGCAGATATAAGTGAGTATATACCATTTGAGTCTTTCTGCTTCTGGGTTAACTCACTCATTATGATCATTTCTAGCTCAATCCATTTATCCACAAATTTTGGGAACTCCTTGTTTTTAATAGCTGAGTAGTATTCCATAATGTATATGTACCACGGTTTCTTTATCCATTCTTCTACTGAGGGACATTTAGGCTGTTTCCATGATCTGGCTATTATGAATAAGGCTGCTATGAACATGGTTGAGCAAATTTTCTTGTTGTGTGCTGGTGCATCTTGTGGGTATATTCCAAGGAGTGGAATAGCTGGGTCTTGAGGAAGCCCTATTCCCAGTTTTCTGAGATAGCACCAGATAGATTTCCAAAGTGGTTGTACTAGTTTGCATTCCCACCAGCAATGAAGGAGTGTTCCTCTCTCCCCACATCCTCTCCAGCATGTGGTGTTGCTTGAGTTTTTGATCTTAGCCATTCTGATGGGTGTAAGATGGAATCTCAGAGTTGTTTTGATTTGCATTTCCCTGATGACTAAGGAGGTTGAGCATTTCTTTAAGTGTTTCTCAGCCATTTGATATTCTTCTGTTGAGAATTCTCTGTTTAGTTCCAAGCCCCATTTCTCAATTGGATTATTTGGTTTGGTGGTGTTTAATTTCTTGAGTTCTTTATATATTTTGGATATTAGACCTTTATCAGATATAGGGTTGGTGAAGATCTTTTCCCAGTCTGTAGGCTGTCGCTTTGTTCCCTTGACAGTGTCTCCTGCCTTACAGAAGCCTCTCAGCCTCATGAGGTCCCATTTATTAATTGTTGACATTAAGGCTGTTGGTGTTCTGTTCAGGAAGTTGTCTCCTGTGTCAATGTGTTCCAGGTTCTTCCCTACTTTTTCTTCTAACTGATTTAGTGTCTCTGGTTTTATGTTGAGGTCTTTAATCCACTTGGACTTGAGGTTTGTACATGGTGACAAATATGGGTCCAATTGCATTTTTCTACATGTAGTTAAGTGGATTCTTGCCTGAACTTTAAAATTACAGAGGCAACAAAGTTCTCATATAACATATATTTTCTTTCAGTGTCACAAAATCTATTGCAAAGTCTACTCCCTGAAAAGACTGAAAGTCTTAGTGTGTCCCTCACTCAGGAAAAAGATTGCTCACAATCTACTTGTTGCCAAGCTTTTGACTCAAAATTAAAGATAATTTTAAAAAGAAAAACATTTGTCTAAAGGCAGTATTTGACTGAAATTGAATAAGAAAAATAAAATCAGCATGAATATAACGTAAGAGGAGTGAAATAATATAGAAAACTAGGCTGAAGGTAGTAATCATTGAGGGGCTTAAACGCTGGGTAACTGAACCGTGATAAATAATAGAAAGGAAAGCTTTCTAAAAGGAGTTATTGACAAAGGCAAATCTGTAGACTGAGAATATTTAAGCCTTTCTCAAGGAATAGAAAGTCAATCCAGTCTGATGGAAACATTGACTATAAGCTGCAAGGTATACTAAAAGTAAATTCCATGAGGCTTAGAAGCCAAACCAATAAATACTGGTGGTCAGGTGATAAAGAACTATACATAGTTTTAAACAGAAAACAATGAAAATATAAACTTCATTTCAGAACAGTGAGAGCATTCCAGACGTCAGAACAGGAGTCGTGTGGTTTGTGGAATATAGATGTGCAAGCCGACCCTGAGCACTGTGTCACTTGAATGGGCAAATTGAGACTGAGCACTATCCTACTTGACTGTCTCCTGAAACAGGAAGTCAGCTTCATGGGAGATGGCCACTGTGGAGGTAAGAAAACATGATGTCACACAGAGGGAGTGGCCACCAAAGTAGCCCTGACCCAAATGTGGGGAAAAAAGAAAACAGATCTTGCAAATGTTTTTTCTGAAACATTTCTACCTTCTGATAGACAGACCCACGCTCTGAACCCATGTCTATGCAGGGTTCCACATGGTTTTTACTAATTCCTAACCCACAAAAAACTAGGGTATAGGAACTCCTGGGTCCATCCCTGAGAGTAAAGAAATCTGTTTTCACCCCTGAATTGAAGGTCACTGAGCTGAATAGTGTTCTGCATTTACTGAATGAGAAGGATATGCTGAGTAACACATCTCTATGCAATTGCCATGACTCCTTAATTAGCTTTAAATATCAAAATTATCCTTGCTGATATTTGACATCTGAGCCTTAATATTATCTGATTCAAGCCAAGTGTGTGGTTTTAAATTTGCTTTGCAAATAGCATGCTCTCCAGGGCTGCTTGTGCAGCAATATTTTGATTTCAGCTGCTACATGATCTATTTTAAGAATCCTGACCAGTTAATTCCTACCCACAAATGTAGAATTAAAAAAAATCTCTAGACAGATCTATCAAAAAATTTCCATAATATATTTATCTGACTTTAAATTTTTTTTCTAAATATAATTTCTGAGTTTTGATGGTTTATCAAATAAACACACGCAATCTAGTTTCCTCCAGGAAAAAAAAATAAGTTATTGCAAAATAATTTTTAAAAGAAAAACATCATGAGACAAAGAATGAAGGAGGCTGTGGTGCCTATAACTACTGCGTATGATGGAGCTCTGAGGGACACAGGAGCATCTCCAGCTCTTCCTGTCTGTGCTCACCGAGTGCCAGTAGTTTCTTGGTTTACGTAGAAAACTAAAGGAAGCCAAGCTTAAAGCTGTCAAGAGGGAAACCAAAGCATTAATACAACACATATTTCACAAAGTGAATGGACACCAGCAGCAAAAGTGGAGTTGGTAAAGGATCCATGAGAGTAAACACTGAGGATCTGGACCCCTCTCCTAAGCCTTGCCTTCAGCTGATGTCTTCCCATCCCCTGCAGAAGCTTTGACATTTGGTCTCTGGCATACAGGAAAAATAACTGTTTGGGAGCACTGGACTGATATTGAAAAACACATAACTAAAAATAGGAGAGCAAGTGACCATTTGGCACCTAGTTATGCAGAGTGGGGGCAGTCAGCTATTCTTGTTTGAGAAATCCAGAATTCTAGAACTCACAGCTCTGGCAATTCTTTTGTCTCAGAACACTGACCTCAGGAGTTACTAAAATACAGCTCATTCAGATAAATCTCAGGATAAATTTAAATAAATAACCTTGAGATTGAAATCAGTTTTTCTTCCTCTCATTGATATCAATGGGCAGAATGTGGGGTTTTTCCACAGGTTATGATAGCTTTGATATGGAATGTGGTGATATATGTATTCATAAGGGGAAAACTATCTTAGAAATAGCAGACTGTAGAGAAAATGGAAAGTCAACAAAATGTGACTAGTAGGAAAACAATGTTGAAATCATGGAGAATATATAGCAAAGAGGTAAACAAATCATTGAAAATAAAAATTAAGTAAATTAGAGATGCAGGTAAGGCTGTAGTCCAATAACCAATAATCCTTTCACCGTTTCTTTCCTATTTTTGTGCCTCCTTTGCTTTCAACATTTTCCTCTTTTGAAAAATATCTTGGCATATACTTTTTGGGATAATGACAATCAGTATTAAAGCAGCCATGAGGCCCAAGACTATTCTTCCACATGCAGCTAGGATATTACCAAATACCACACATACCTAACTATGAAGCTTCTTTTTCCCTAATTTTATTATCTCTTCCCAGTGGTAGACGCTATGTTGTTCACTCACTGTCATGCTCCTTGTAGGAGACTGCATCTGTTGTCACACAGTGAACACTTATTGCAATTTTATTGACTAAATATTGAATAAATTACAGTAGTACTTCAGTAAAAATAATTTCACATATATCTGTACACGCACATATGTTTACATGGAAAGAAAGTAGGTGACTCAACATCAGCAGCTGCCGTTAATGACATAATTATCACTTTTCTAGTTTAATGTCTCACTTGTGATTGTGCCAATTGCATATCAAAAATAAATGAACAAACATCAGATAGATTTACAGAATTTTATTCTATTTCTGCAACTGTTAAATCTCCCTACAATAAAGTTATTCAGCACTGATAGACATAGAAAGGTCCCATTGATCAGCCCAGATTCAGACCTGCTGTGTCACTGATAAAGCCAAGATATTTTTTATTATTACTATGTATCAAAATAATTTAAGAGAATCATGAGGTCTGCCATATTGTTTTATTTTGACACTTGGAATCCTGCTTAGATGAAATATCATAGCCCCAGAAGAGGCAATAACTCAAAGGAGTTGACATCTCTTCTGGATGGAGTTTCCTTCTACTTGGTACTCAATAGCAGTAACATATGAGGCTTAGTTTTTTGAGGGGAGCTCACACAATACTCCCTCACACTGGGTATATTTTATGGTGAAGACATTGAAAAATTGGGCACATAACCTGATTGAGCATGTTTTAGCTGTGTCCTGTAATAGCAATAGACATAATGAGCAATAAAATAATTAAAGCTACCCTTGGGACTCAAGTAGGTAATAAAAGAAAAATAGGAGCTAACATATTGGCAAGAATGGTTATTTTTAATTCTGATAACTCCAAAGAGTGGCTGACATACTATATGATCAAAACCAAGTACATAGTTAACCTTTGTTGTCAACTTGACTGGATTCAGAGATACTTAGGAACAGCAGAACTCGCCTTTGTGTGTCTGTGGGAGTGTTTACAAAGAAGACTGATATGTGTGACTGTATGATTTGGGGATCTGTGGGACTGAGTAGGTTGGGAGATGCCCTGTCCTTCCTTCTTACAGGCGGCAAAGCCAAGTGAAAGTGAGTTACAGGAAGCTACTGTGCTCACACAGAAAAGTGTCTCTCATTATGGGTACTTGTATGGGTCCTGGCGTTATCTACTAGCAATGGACTGTAGCTCCTTCCTTCTGCCTTTCAGTGTGGACACAGTACCAATAACTCTCCAGGGAGCTTCCAGGCCTTTGGCAATGGACTGGGATTTCTGAGGCATGTAGCTTTGTGGACTGAGAAGCTCCCAAGAGTTCTGTCTGTCCAGCACTCAGAAGACCACTATTGCATTACCGGTCCCTATTATGTAAGCCATAATAGGGTGTCCAATCTAATATGCCTAGACATATTAAATTACTAAAGGAATAAAAGAGGGAGATGATGGATATTAACTGCTACCTTGGGACCAGTAGCAGTAGAGAGGTACACTGGCTCTGTAGTAAAGCTGACACCAGCCACCGATGTGAAGACCAAGACGCTAGACTAATGTGAGACCTGAGCAGATACTAGAAGAGCAAGTGGTAGCCGTATCAGGCTCCTCCTGTTTATCACATCAAAGTCCTTCATAGCAGTGTTTTAGTGTAATGGTTTCTACATAGTCGTATGTAGGCAGTATTAATCCTCAAATTAATTCTTCTATACAAATTGTAAAGAGTGTACACATACCCACTTAATGTCTCCCCTTCGGGTGTAAAAGACATCATAACCAAGATGAGAGAACCGTGAACAAGTAACACTCCCGTCTCTATGCACAGACTTTCCCGTCTCATTCAAAACCTTCAATTCAATCTTTTGTTCGTTCTTTCAAAATAAGTTCTCTAACTTCGCCCCTTCTGACACATCCCTTCCTCAGTTCTCTCAATGACACCAGGTCTCACCTTCACCTTTGCTATCCACGTCATCTTGGAACTTTTATCTGGGATGGTCCCTCTCCTATGACCACTTTTCTCCCATAGATCTATCTCTGCAAGCAGTGCTGAGGCTGCCCCAATAACTCATTTTTTTTTTTTTTTTGGTTTTTTCGAGACAGGGTCTCTCTGTGTAGCCTTGGCTGTCCTGGACTCGCTTTGTAGACCAGGCTGGCCTCGAACTCACAGCAATCCGCCTGCCTCTGCCTCCCGAGTGCTGGGATTAAAGGCATGCGCCACCACGCCCGGCTTCTTTTTTTTTTTTAACTTTTTTTTTTATTATTAATTTATTCCTGTTACATCTCAATGGTTATCCCATCCCTTGTATCCTCCCATTCTTCCCTCCCTCCCATTTTCCCCTTATTCCCCTCCCCTATGACTGTTCCTGAGAGGGATTACCTCCCCCTGTATATGCTCATAGGGTATCAAGTCTCTTCTCGGTAACTGCTATCCTTCCTCTGAGTGCCACCAGGTCTCTCCCTCCAGGGGACATGGTCAAATGTGAGGCACCAGAGTACGTGAGAAAGTCATATCCCTCTCTCCACTCAAGTGTGGAGACTGTTCTGACCATGGTCCCACTCAAACTAAGGCACCAGCCAAGGTCAATACAGGCAGTAAACTTTAAACTCAGATCTAGCCAATAACTCATTTTCAATGAGGTCTATCTACCCAGAATGTACCGTTTAAAGTAAGCTTTGCCCACTTTCGCTGTAGATTTTTTTACCCTTTATTTCAATGCAATGCATTATTATACAACACATAATTTATACTCTGGTTGTGCTTACTATGTAGCTTTTTCCATTAGAATTCCATTCTTCAATGCTAAGCGTCTCTATTCTGAAAGACTAATGTGTCTCTCAGATCCCAGAAAACTGTGTGATGCCAAATAGGACTCAATAAACAGAAAAACAAGTAAGTTAAATATATTTGTGTCTTAGTATTATAAGAAATTGCAATTCATGGGCTATAAATAGATCCAAAATTGTAAAAGTATGTTGGTATCTCTTTCCCATGTCTCTGCATGAAAACCTGTGCATGTCCTTAAGATCGAGAGTTACTTACAAGAGCACGAGCAACCCCACACATTGGCTCCAATTTATATCAATTACTTCCCTCGGAGGGAATGAGCTGCAGGGCAGAAACTTTACTTATGGCTGCCTCCTCCCATTCTCTCATTTTACCTCTTCTAGCCACCTTCTGCTGACTCACCAGGACTGCAGCCCCATGAGAATGGAGAAAGGGATATCAAGAGCAAAGCCTGACTTGACAGGCGCTGCCATACAGGCCCAGCGTTTTCTCTGAGGACATATTATGGCTTCTCATGGGCCCCTCAGTCATGGAGCCGAGGAAAAGTGGCATGCCTACATCTGACTATGTAGAAACTGTCTAGGAGGAAATTATCACTAAGAGGGTGGGCTCTATACGGATAGAGAACACATGAAGGAAATGAAGGATAAGTGTCTGGGAAAAGGGTGAAGTCCCAATCCAGACTGGTAAACAACAGCACTGAAGGAGGAAAATCCAGTTCCCGTGGTGACGTGTAAGATAGTTCAAGAAAGGTTGTTACATGAGAAGGTAAGTGCTTATACTGTGTTGCAGAAAGATTGAGATGTATACTGCTAGTTAAATGCTAACTAGTGACGTGGGGATTAGGCCAAGCATTATAGTAGAGTGGTAGTTGCAGATAGCCTACTTCTGAGAGTTTTGGGAGGAGGAAGTTTAAAAAAGAGATATATAGCACTGTCCTCCAAGCACAACAATCATCCGACCAGCCATGACCCCTGCAAGAGACACTTCCTATCAGGCCTGTTGACTTTTGAAATTCTCTCAAAGATGGAGGGTTTCAGGGAAGGTTGTTGGCCCTCATTTTGACTTGCTCACTTCCATCTGCACCTCAGATAGCTGAGTAGAATTCAGCCCTGATTTCATGAGTGTTCAGAGGAGGTAATACTATATATGGACTGTGAAAAGCTAACCGAAGTGAGGATATCATCTATGCAGCTATGAGGAAGTCATTATCTATGGTGGGTGATGGTTTCTGATAGTGTATTATACAATTCTAAAAACAAAAACAAACAAACAAAAGACCTCAACAAAATATATAAAAAGAAACAGCAACAATTATCTCTGCCAATTTTTTCTGTTTCTGACTGACAGCCCACCCATAATACTGGACCCCAGGACACTGAGGCTGTCTGTCTATACTTCCTCATCTTTCTCCGCCCCCCCCTTCTCTCTCATGAGCCTTACCTAATTTTCAAATTGTACTAAAGAAACCCTCTGGTTTTTATTTCAAACTATTATTTGAATACTTTAATCTAGTTTTTCTTTTCTATATTTAGGAGCTTTCTATAGACCTCTAACTAAGCGTAGGCCCCAGGAGCCCTTCCCAACATATGTCCGTTCAGGGTAGCCTGGTGCCATGTAGCTCTCACAAACAGGCTGTGTCTGTCTGTCTTTTGTCATCTGAACTCTTCTAAGTTAAGTATTTTTCGTTTCCTATTATCAGGTAAATGGTGCTATATTTATTAAATGTTTATATACAATTTCCCTTTTATCTTGGTACCTAGATGCCAGCCTGGTTCAAGGCAGGACTTTTGTTACCTTCCATCTCCTCCCAGGAGTCTACAGATAAAAATTACAATACTAGAAACACCTTAGCAGTTGAAGTATCAATTATTATACCTACACATAAAGATTGTAACTGAATTTGATACAGAAGCTGGCCTTAAGCTTACAGATTGTCAGGTGTGCTAATTATGTTTCCATTGTTGTGAGGACCCTGGGGAGGGAAGAAATATCACAGCCCAGGGGGAGGTGGGGGCTCTGCAAAAGAAGGCTGCTGCTGCTTCTGGTTGCAGTTGGTGCAATTTGATGAGAAGTTGGCGATATCATGAAACGAAGACTGGACTTGCCCCAAGGAACCCAGTGACCTTGATCCACAGGAAGTAATTAAAGAGAACTACATCCTTTCTCTCCTACCCGGTGTTGGGGTGGGTAGAAGGGATTGGGAAGGAGAAGGGAGGCAGACATGCAAGAAACCCTAATAAAGTAAAATAGATTTTAAAAGGTACCTATGATAAAGTAAATAAATAAATAAAACAAAATAAACAAACAACTAACCAGCACACCCAGTATCTAAAACTTTCAAATGCTAAAAGGTAGGGTCCTTGGCTGTCCTTCCCAGCTATTTCTGTGCTTGTGGAAACATTAGGACCCCAAGTACTCTCTGAGTTGCTTGACTTTTTTCTTAAATGTTCATTTACTTCTTTTCAGATAACGCCCTTGCAATTCAGGATAAGTTTAAGATAAGTAGAAGTCTTTGGTTCTTCATCATGGCCTCTTCCACAGCGGTTGTTACTGGCATAACCTTGTATCATTTCTATTTTCCCAGAGTTCTGAAAAAGGCTCATATGTTGCCCTCCTCGCCAGCCTATGCACTGTAGCAGCTGCTTGGCAGGAGACAGATAGACTAAAACATAAAGTCGAGAAAACAACATTTATCAAGTCAGGATCCCAAGAAGACGCTCTGTTCTATATGTTTGAAAATTTTAGGAAATTTATTGTGGTTCTCAGTTGAGGGAGGGGAAGGCTGAGCAGTGCCTTCTATTCCTTCCATGTGATACCCACAATTAGTAGATGATTTCAAGCGGGATCTCGGCGTGCCTGAAATCCCAGCACTTAGGGAGGCAGAGGCAGGAGGATCTCAGTGAGTTTGAGGCCAGCCTAGTCTCCAAAGTGAGTCTGAGATATCCAAGGCTACACAGAGAAACCTTGTCTCTAAAACAAAAAATCTTAGCATTGATGTGAAATTTTTGTCATAGCACAGAGAAGCACAGATTTCACACATATTCATCTCCTTCCAGATAGGAATGCAGGATGTGTCTGGTAATTCCCAGTGAAGAGCTTCTGCTCAAGTTTAACTACTCACAGAAACCAAATGGTATAAATTGTCCACTAAAGCCTTTCTAGCATGGCGTAGGGAAACATCCAGGAAAAGAGCTAACCTGGAAAGTATGCAAACCCAGAAGGTAGGCAAACATCAGCACCAAAGAACTTAACTGTGGGTAGAGTACAGAGCATTTGCTAGGAAAATATGAGCCCACAAGTTTACCTACTCAGAACTGAGGCCAGAAATACCTCAACTGGTAAAGCATTTGTGGCACAAATCCAGTAACCTACATAAATATAGGAGATAATTCCTGACCTCCAAAATTGCCCCTGGACTACCACATATGTGCCATGATTTGCTCACACACATATAATACACATGAATAATAATAATAATAATAATAATAATAATAATAATAATAATAATAATAATAATAATAA
>OU015742.1:206439999-206455252 GCA_907169655.1 Acomys percivali | reverse complement strand
AATAATAATAATAATAATAATAATAATAATAATAATAATAATAATAAAAAAATAATAATAAAATTTAAAAAGAGAATTCCCAGAACCCATGTAAAATTCCAGACCAGGCATGGCCATGAGGATTGGTATCTGCAGGTGACACCTGTGCTTGGGTGGGAGTGGGAGGTGGCTATAAAGGCACTGGAGCTAAGATCACAGACAAATGCCTGGGGACTTCCTGACTGCCAGCCTGGTTCTAGTTGCACTGAGAAAGCCTGTCTCAGGGGAGTCGTGAGCAGGACTCTTGCATTCTCCCCTGGCTGCTTCCCTGCATGCATAACTGTACACACACACACACACACACACACACACACACACACACACACACACACGGACAGGGGAGACCAGTTTGATATGTAGCATAAAAGTAGTAAGAGAAGAGAGGTGTGGCATTCATGTGACAAGCAAAACTATGAACGAAGAGAACATAGGTGGTAGAGGTGGTTGGTTGTCACTATTTTTCTGTTCACGTTGTTCTTGAATATAAACTATTTTTTTTTTTTTTGTCTATAATGTTCAGGGCAAACCTACCGTGACATGTCAGTAACTATTTGAAAGCACTCTCTCGTGCTAAAAATATGTAAAGTAGCAGCAAGAATTGGAACGTAAGAAGAGGAGAGTTCAAACCCTGTATTCAGTTCTTAACCCTCACCCCCAGGGACCACATCCACCATCCAAAGACACTGTGAGTTATCAGTGGTGCGCCATCTTCTCCTATGCCTTTGTCTAAAATCGCTCATCCTCTAGAGGATCTAGTTTCAATATCACTATACTTATAAAGTCATCCTCTGGCCTTTAATAAATCAGAACTGATCCTTCTTTTTGTTCCACTCTTTCCTTAAGCGTAGTTATTTTTCTTAAGTCATCATTAGATATGCGGGCCCACTGAGGGCAAGGACCAGTGATTCTCCATGACTGACTCTCAAATACCTGTAGGGATCCTGGCACACACTATGCACTTGCTGAGTGTTGTAAAGCAGCTTCCTCCCGAAGAAAACATTTTGTCTTAGAGAGAAGTTCATTAAGACTAGATGTTCTAAAGGGAGGTGAATCTCATTAAGCTCAGGATGTAAACAATCCAAAAGCTTCAGAATCTACCCAAAACTGACCACATTCACCATACTCCTCTGCCCCCATGTGTATTTAAGCAGAAAAGACTGAGACCAGATGAGTTGTCTGCAAAAGTTAGACCAGCCAAATTGCCTGAAAGCGACAGAAACCAGTCAAGCTGTCAGAAAGAGGCTCAAACCAACTGAGCAACCTAGAAAGGACACCCTCTGCCCATATCATTGAACTGCCTACAGGTTGTGTAGTAAGCTCTATGTCATCCCTCATAGGTTATGCTTTTGGCGATTATACTGCTTTTGACCTATTTCTGTTCCTATCAATAACCATAAACATCACTCATATGCCTGTATATAATCTCAATAAAATGGATTGGTTCACCAAGTTGGACTTTGATGGTACCCTTACTGTGGTTTGTTGTTGGTTCCCTATCTGGGGAGAGTAGATACTTATTCACATCTCCCCAGGACAAGTGTCACACAGCACTCAGAAAATTGTGACATCCTTTTCATTCATTGAGTCAGTTCAGTAGATGGTAATTCAGTAATTATCATGCCCTTTCTGTTGAACCTCATCCACTGATGTTCACTAAGAGAAAAAATGCAATGAATGGAAGAATCAAGGGAAGAAAAGACATTGAATGCTTCCTGGAGGCTTTTCATGAACCTTGCAAATCTGCACCTATGTTTTAGAAAGCATAAACTGTTTACTAGCTCACAATTTTGTCTCAGAAAAGAAGTACTTCACAAGATCCCTTAGGATTTCTGGTTTGAACTATTTTACGTAAATAGAAAAATACATTATTTTGTACTTATTACCCAGGAATGAATGAATTCCAGATCTGCCACCTCCTCACAAAATAACCTTCCTTAGCCTAAGTCTTATCTTTTGCTAGAACAAGGAAAAATAATATAGACAATTTTCACTTGGTTTTAATTGTTTCTAGGCTGGAGCTAAGAGAGTAAGCACTTCTGAAATTCAACCAAGACTAAGTACAGATTTATCACAGGTATCCATTCTAATTTCATAGGGAACTAAAGTTTCTCCATAGGAGAAATGTGTCTAAGATAGAAAGACTAACTGGAAAAAAGGCAACATCTGCCACACATATATGTATTGACCATCTTCGGTATGATAAATACTAGTTTAGGAAACTGAAACTAACATCAGCTTAAAACAGTCACCTTCCTGCTTCTAAGGAACTTGTGAGACAATGTAAAGAGAAGGGTGATGCTGGTGTAGTAATAAGAGCATGAGTCATCAGCATTAAGCTTCACAGATCACTAGCGAAGGTTGTAGGAAATTAATGGGATCTACAATAGCACTGTCTGGAAAGCAGGGACCTACCAAACATACCTCCCACTTTTGAGTATTTTAGTTCTGGAGTGAATGATACTCAAACTTCATGACTTGAGTTATCATAGGGCGACCTCTCACTGCTATTTCTCACCATTTATCCACGATGATCTTTATACACTTGCTCCTAGCTATGGGATTAACTTGTCTTCATCACCACAGGAACGCTTCATAAATCTACGTATTATAGACACAAGCAGGCCTAGCAGATGGGGTACATTCTGCTAAAAGCATCTCTAGAACTTGCAAATTTCCATAGTGAATATTTGGTAAGCGATATGTTGGAGAATAACTGCCTGGGGTATGCTTAAGGAAATACAAAAAGAACTTTAAGTTACTGTTAATCTTCCCCTTCATAGTTCCTGTTCCAATAATTAGTCAAGCAAAGGCAAACATAATTCCATGGTGATAGAACCAAACAAAAAATTAATGCTGCTGGAAATTGGAAAACTGACATCTCAGAGAAGTCATAGTGTTGGTTGAAAATACAGTGTCTGGACTAAGCTTTACAGGAAGGAAGGCCAGAGGTTAGCTGGATGAGGAGGGATTGCTATAGGTAGAGGAAATAAAATAGTATGTGGACTGGTTTGTGAAAGCCAGGCCTGTCTAAATAAGTGAAAGAAATCAGCTGAAGGGTACTGTGAAGAGCAAGATAGGTGAGAGTGGGTGGTTTCCAGAGAAATTCTGGCCAGGGCAAGAAACATTAGGGATCCTTATGTTTGGGCAAATGGATAGACTGAATTCATATTAATGAACTGCAGAGAATGGCCTACAGCTGGAACAGACAGAATAGAAATAAATAAAGGAGAAAACTATTCAGACATCTTAGAAGATAGAAAATGATTAAACAAAAGTGAAGATTTCAAAAGGAAGTAGTCTGATGACATCTGATTGGAGGGTAAATTTACCAGAGTTGGAAATGAATGTGGTGTAAGCCTACCAAGTTGCCTCTAGGTACCGCTGACTCTGTGCCTTGCCTTCAGGAAGATACCAGTCTCTACCACACGAAAGAAAGAAGCTGAATAGTTTGGGTTGTCAAGCCTAAAATCACAGAAGGGCATGAATCCAGATTCACCTGAGCGAGTAACTAGAGTAAATGAACTAAAATGGGAAGACACGTTTTATATTAAGCTGGATTCCTGGGCTGAACAAAGATAAGAAAGTGAGGCCAGCATCTGCATCTTTTGCTCTTTGTGACCTGAGCAGCTGCCCCAAGTTCCTGTCACCATGACTTCTCTAGATGACCTGCTATATCCACGAACTTTGAGGCAAAATAAACTCTTCCTGGAGTTGCTTTTGTCAGTTACTGTCCAAACAGGAGGAGAGTAATCTGTCCATCAGGCGTGGGTCACTGAGAAAATTCTGAAAATAGTAAGAATAACAGTAATAGTAAGTACAAGTAAGATAATGTGAACACGTGTGTGTGAGTATGTGTGTGTGTGTGTGTGTGTGTGTGTGTGTGTGTGTGCCCGCGTGTGTGTGTGTGCTGAAAGGTCTTTCAGGTGCATAAAACACAACAGTGGGGCAAACGACAATAACAAGAAATTACACTACCAAGAAGAGCTCGGAGAAGGGCTCCCTCCCTCCCTCCCTCCCTCCCACGCTCCCTCCCTCCCTCCCACCCTCTCTCCCTCCCTCCGCCCCTCCCTCCCACGCTCCCTCCCTCCCTCTCTCCCTCCCTTTTCCATTTTAGTCTTTCCCCTTTCTGTTCTAGAAGGCTTTG
Organism: Acomys percivali; assembly: GCA_907169655.1. NCBI lineage: Eukaryota > Metazoa > Chordata > Mammalia > Rodentia > Muridae > Acomys > Acomys percivali. The sequence goes on along the minus strand of OU015742.1, from coordinate 206,451,069 downwards.
CTTTTAAGGGTGTGAGGTCTGGCAGCACTTTCTTTGCTTTAAGTTGGGTAGAGATATATGTGTGAACCTTTTTTTCCTCCTATTTTAATATAAAGGTATTTTCTTGGAAACTGCAGGAATGAAGTCCTTAGCAGCTGATCCTGGACACCAGTGGAGACATGAGTGAAAAAAGGGTATGCCACAATTATGAGTGTAAGTATCTAAGAAAATGTTGTATGCATTCATTCCGTCATTCTAAGACACATTATTCTCCAGTTTTAGCACTTAAAAAATTGGGAGGCCGGTTACAACTATATGTACTTTCAGTATAGAAAATATTTATATGCACAAATTTCTTCTATGTTACTGTTATATCTATAATACTTAAAGGTATATTTTAGTGGGAAAACAAACTATCCTAACTCTCTTAGTTATTTTTATGTCACTGTGACCAAATACCTGACAGACATGACAATGCAGGAAGAATTTATTTTGCCTTATTGATACAGTGTTCAGCCAATGGTCACTTGCCCTTATAGGCTTGGGAAGAGTATTATCACTATAGGAATGTGGGGTGGGGGAGGTGAGCTCCTGCACTGATTGGTGGACAGAGAGCAAAAATAGGGAAATAGAGTGAGTTATCGCTCCAAGGACAGGTAGCCAGTGACATATTTCTTCCAATTAGCCGTCTCTTGCTTCTACTACCTTGCAATATTGATATCACATTTGAATCCATTAAAGGAGTAATTCATTGATTAAGTCAGAGCCCTTGTGACCTAACTGTGTTTAGGAATGCCCTCACAGACACATTCACTTTTGGCAATCAAAATTAACCATCATACCAACTTACACAGATAACTATTTCCCAAAATAATTTTGACAAAAGAAAAGCAAAGCAGAATAATAGATAGTTATTTTGTAAGTTATTTATCATTTTGAAGGGTTTTTTTGATTATTCACTTAATACACTTTTATCAAGTACTTGTTATGGTTAAAGTATGAAATGCCCCAGTAGTTACACTTAGTTCCTGGATGCTGTTGTTTTGAGGAGGTTGCAGAACTTTGGCAGGTGTGACCTACACAGGCAAAATCTATACCAGAAGGCATGCCTATGAGGGTGGAACCTGTCGGTCTTTCTCATTTTCTGTTTCCTATCCACAGTGAGGTGGGAAACTTCTCCACCACAGTGATTAATAATTGGAAACACATTAAATGTTACCAAGGACCATAGACCGAAATTTCTGAAATTGTGAACTAGAGCAAAGTTTTCTTCCTTTGGGATATATTTCCAGGCATTTTGTTACAGGAACACAAAGTAAACTAACATTAAAAGTCAGCACCAGAAAAACAGGGTTGGTGTGACTGTGTGTGTCATAGGTTTGGAACTGATTTTCAGAAGAAATTTCAATAGGTTTTCCAAAGAGGAATAGAGAAAATCTAGAATGCTTTTAGATCATTCTGTGGGATCTGATAATCAAAATGTCTATAGGAATGTATACATTAAAGTCTATGTTTAATTAATATTGTATATGGAAAGAAGAACTCTGTCTCAAAGTCACACAAAATATATTCTAGCAAATAATTTGCCTATATTTTGTTTGTTCCCTGAACCTATAGGAGGCTGGGTTTTAAAGTGATGGACTTATATTCACAGCAGAGGAACTTTTAAGGGAATCTAGGTTTTGGGTGATGGAACAGCTTCTGATGGCCACTTTTAGGCAAATTATAGGGAGTTTCAAAAGCAGTGGTAGATTAGAGTAGATTGATAAACTTGTGGTATGATCAGAAAAGTCTGTGTAAAGTTAAGGCTTATCAAGAGCTTGTTACCGGTTAGAAGCCATCTACTTTGCATTAAGACAATAGCAAAGATGCTTTGGTATCATTCATTAATTATTCAAGCCCCAGCCAAGGTAGGCTCATAAGTATGAAAGAGCAAAGCCATTTAAAGACTTACTCTTAAGAAAGGACTGTTCCAGGGTACCTTGCTCCTGCTGGTCCACCTACTAAATTATTTCCTCAGCATCCTTTTCCATGTATTCAACCATTTAGGCACTGAAAAGATAACGTGCCTAGAGTTCATGTGGATCCAACTACTGCTTCAGCTGCTAGCCGACCATAACACTGTCTACGTGGTACTAGTTTTTCAAGTATATAGACTTTGATAATAATGGGATCATGAAGGTTCCCCACATCTCAAGGGGATCTGAAGAGCAGAAAAGGCAGTATGTGGTGGGGTTGGAGGCCCTACAGACAGTCTCTGTTGGTTAGATTGGAGGCTTTGAGGCACATCCTAGGCTACAATGAAGGGTCCCAAGAAAGAGACACTGCCCAGCAAAGTCACAGACAAGGACCTGAACTAGAATGGAACCTGAAATATTAAAACACCTTCTTCCCTTACAGTTGTTTTGTGAGGATATTTTATCATAGCCACAGGAACAAAACTACAACAGGCATTTAAAGCACAGACTGGAACTGAATGGCTTGGGCTCATGCTTCATTCCCCAGCTGGTGGTGAATTTTTGGAAAGTTGTAGAACCTTAGGAGGTAGTGTTGAATGATTATTAATATTTAATATTGAACTGTTATTTTAGTGTAATCAGCAGTTACTCCTTAATCAGCTTTCTGCCCAAATAACAACACAGAGAAATCAGGATCTGTTTAATTAGCCTATAGCACAATGCTGTACAATAATTACTTCATCCTAAACCTCCATGCGAGTATAGTTTCTTCCCATTCAGATTTCCCACAGTATGCCTGCCTTTAAATCATCTCCTAGGCCAGGCTCATTTCTCTTGATCTTTCCTGGTCTCTCCTCGTGGCTCCATCTTCTCCTCCATTCTCCTCCTCCTCCCCTCACTGGATCAGGATGCCCCACCCTATTATCTGTTATTGTTCAGCATTGGCTAGTTTGTTTTATTGGCAATACAGAGAACAATTGGTGACTTGAAACAGGAGATAACTTGAATAAACATCACAATGCAATGTTCAGATTGATGGAGATAGTGGAATAGATAAATCAGCATTTGAATGAACATAGGAAAACTGTACATTGTCCGCGAAAGCGTTATGCTAACAAGGTAAGGTTTATTTGGAGTAAGTAGGGTCATTGGTGGCATGACTTCAAATGTTATTTTTATTCTTTAGTCCTGCATTCATTTCCCCCATCCATCATGAGTTGAAGAACTTTCCCCATTAAATTCCTCTATGTCATGGTTTTTCCAAAGTTGATGGAGCAAAACTCTATGAACTGAAATCTCAGAAAACGTGAATCAAAATAAATTATTCCTTTCTATGCTGTTCTGTCAGATTTTTGTCATAGCTAACTATGTAGAAATAGCTAATGGTGTTAGTCATATAATACAGAATTAATCTTATATGATCTTAGAGGGGTATACAGAAAGGCCATCCTATGTAGCGAGATCATTATTCCCAACTACACCTTGGATGATCTTTGACATGTTTCAAGGAACTTGACCTTGTGGCATCTACTTGTATTCTCTCTTTTCCATCCTCAGTATTCTGTTCAATCCAGTAAATTGTCAAGGACTATCTGGCTTATTTTTACCCAAGGTTGATTGGGGGCCAGTGATTCTGAACTCCTTGTCAGGGATCATGAGCTATTTGGGGGTATCCTTTGATGGAAAGCATAATAAACTTTCCGTTGAATCCCCTATCAACATTTGTATTCACCAGTTCATTCCAATAAAACTTAATGTTAATATTAATACATAAAATTCCTAAGGTATAATAGTAACATTCAAACTCCTCAGCTTGGCATTTAAGATTGCTGTAGTTTTCATGTAGTTGGAAAACCCACCCCCCAAAGTTTCATGTGATAAAATTCAAACTTATTGTCAGGAAGTAATTGTTATTTTAATGGGTATTAACACAGACTAGTTTTTTTCCATAGTACAAATTGACTTCATTGTGTAAGAAAATTTTTAAAAATGGAGCAAAAACTCGTAAAGAAATGAGATCTTAATTATTTATATTTATTCTTCTTTCATTAGACCACTGCATACCAAGACCTGTGGGATGAGAAGAAGCAATCACTTAGCTATTGCAGTGTCTCAAATTAATGCATGCTGTAGTTCTGTCTCCAGGTAATTTCTTGGTAATATCAGCATGTAATTCAAAAGAGCAAAGTTTCACACTGACTGGAAGAAATTTCTAATAAAATAATTCTTTTTATTTCATATGAATAAATGAAGACATTAAAGTATTTTTTTAAAAGATTATTTGGATGGGTGAGACAACTCTTACTGCCAAGCCCAAGTATATGAGTTTGATCCCAGGACCCATATAATGGAAGGAAAGAACTAACACCTTCAGTTGTCCTCTGCCTCCATGCACGCTCCATAGTATTCTTGAGCTCAGGCACATTCATGTAAATAAGTGTATGTTATGCATATATGTAATTTATAATAACAGGTGCTGGAGAGAAAGCTCAGTGGTTAAGAACATGAGCTAGTTTTACAAAGTACCCTCCTAATTCAGTTTTTAGCACTCATTCATATCACAACTGCCTATAAGTCCAGCTTCAGGGGATCCAGCACCCCCTTTTGGCTTCCACAAGTACTGCTCTTACCTGTATAGTGCACAGTCAAGACACATGTGTGCGTGCGTGCGCGCGCACACACACACACACACACACACACACACACACATTTAAAATTAGTAATAACGATAAGTATTATTTGAGGATGCTAAGAAGGTGGCTCAGTGGGTAATAGTGCTTGTTCTGCAAGCATAAATACTTGAGTTTGAGTCTCCGGTACCCATGTAAATAGTGAAGGGTGGCTGTAGGTGCCTGTGATCGCAGCACTGAAAAAATAGAGGCAGGTGGGGCAGGTAGCTAGCCTAGCTGAAACCTCCAGCTTTCATTTTAGTAAGAAACTGTCTCAAAGGGCTGAAAAAAAAGTTCCAGTGATAAAGAGTGCTTACTGCTCTTGAAGAGAACTTGGGTTCAGGTTCCAGCATCCACATGTTGGCTGATGAGCCCCTGTAACTCCAGTTCTTGTGTCTGTTGTCTTCTTCTGTTTTCTAGATCCATAAATGAACAATAAAATAAAATAAAGAGTCAGAGACAGCCCCTGCTTCTATTGTTAGGGTATTCATATGTAGCTTTACATCTGCTATATTTATGTAGGGGGTTTAGGTTTAGCTCATGCATGCTCTTTGGTTGGTGGCTCAATCTCTGTGAGCCTCTATGGGTCCAGGTTAGATTACTCAGATGACCCTCAACTGAAGAATGGATAAAGAACTTGTGGAACATTTACACAATAGAATACTACTCAGCTATTAAAAACAAGAAAATCATGGAATTTGCAGGCAAATGCATGGAACTAGAAAAGATCATGCTGAGTGAGGTAACCAAGACCCAGAAAGATAGATTTGGTATGTACTCACTTATAAATGATATTAGCTATATAGTACAAAATAACCATACTACAATCCACAGACCCACAAAAGTCAAGGATAGTCCAAGGTAAGATGCTGGAATCTCACTCAGAATGTGAAATACAATAGATATCCAAAGCAAATGGAGGAAGAGAACTGAGTGGAAGAGGGGCCTGGGAAGGTAACAGGGGTAGGGATCGGGCAGGCAAAGACAGAGGAGAGGGTGAAGGAAAAAACTGAGAGAGAGAATAGAAATTTGTGGAGGGGCATCTCTGGGACAGGGGAGGCTGTAGTGGATGCAAACCTGTTTTTGTTTTGATCCCAAGTGTGGGATGGGAAACAGACTTGTGTGAGGGTGTGTGGTGTTTTCTGCTGGAAACAGACTTGTGAAAGAGCAGGTGATGTTTGCCCACTAGAAAAGGAACTGCCTCTTACTGGGGCATGGCCTTTGCCAAGTGATAAACATCCTAGTAAGGAAGATGAGAGGATCTATGTACTGGCTCCTTAGATGTGTCATTTTGTCTGTGGCATATTGGAGCACTGTATTTGCTTCAGCATTTTGTCTTTGCAGATGGTTCATAATTCATAATGGAAAAAGGGAGGGAATATTTGTCTGTTTCATTTTCAATTTGGCTTCTTATATATCTTGAGGACACATAACATTCCCAAATAACTCAGGACGAAGAATCAGTATCATTGGCCATTTTTCCTCACAGGTGCTAATTTTATTTTTAAAATCTCAGCTCTTATTCAATCGTGTCATCCTTCCAGTGGAGCGGAACTTCCCTGCTTCACTTGCCTTGTCTGAAATATTTGAGTAAATGCAAAATTGCTTCTTGAGGTAATATTTACTTTACTTTGAATGGTGGTGACCTTCTCTCTCATAATAATAACTCATTATTTCCCAAGCCATTCAGACTGTTGAGCCATTCAGACTGTTGGGCCTTTATGAAGCCCAAACACAGGGATCAAATTATTGATCCCAGTCTGACTTCTGACACCAAATAGTAACAGTTGAATGCCTATCCATGTACAAATACAGTCTTGTGTTAACTAAAGTTTATAATAAAATTTTCATTTTATATGTATATGTGTATCTGCTTGTCTGTATGTGTACCGGGTATGTGCAGGTGACCCAAGACTCCAGAAGAGGTCATCAAATCCTTTGGGGGCAGGAACAGGTGGTTGTGGTCCCCATGTGGGTGCTGGGAACTGAACCTAATTCTTCTATAAGAGTTCTTATCAATAATCCATTTCTACACCACCTTGCATAACATTTTCATCAATGATGGGTCACATACAGGAGCATAAATCTCACAAGATTATAGTGATGAGCTATCTTAGTTTGTATGAATATACCATAAAGAAGTCACCTAGCCACATATCTCTCAGACTCTATATGGTTTTTATATAATCCCACTAAATAATAACAATTTAAGCTCATAAGTTTGAGAGATTGACTTAGTTTATTATTTAAAATGTCTGAATAAAAATGTTTCTTTATATAGACAAAATGCTAATTCTCTTCTAGTTTTCTATTGAATTATCTTTTCACTCAAGTTCTCTGTTTGAAAAATAAGAGTAACTATTTCCAACTCGGGTCTGCAAAGACAATTATAAAATAGGGTGCCCATATTTTAATACCCAGTTTAGTCAATTCTTTACTAAATGAAGAAATCAAGAAATCTTAGTGAAAAAGAAAAGACATGCTCAAAAATTAATGAGCGTTTTCTCAGAGTTTAGGAAATGAGAATTGTTCTTTATCTGGATTAAATGGCATCTTATCTGTGAATCCAGCCTCCTCTCTCCTGCATTAACCGACCTTCAGGTATCCTTCATGTTTCTTTGTTTATCCAGTGATCATAGTTGTTTTAAGATTTGATGAGTGCAGTTGGCTTCCTATCTAAATAGTAGGTTATCAGAAGGAAACAAAGTTAACCACTTCTATCCCAAGAACATGGTGAAGGATCAATAGGTACAAATTGACTTGAACTAGAAAGTTGAATTAACTAAATATTCCAAAAGACAATCTGAATAACTGCTATCGATTTGTTCCAGGGACACAGACAATGATGATTTAAAATGAAGCCAACTCAGCTTTTCTGATTTCCTCTTGGCAGGTTGCTTCTGTATACGCCATTCGGGCATCTCCTGAAAATATAGTCCTAAGGGAATCTCATCAGTCTTAGTCTGCAGAGCACAATCTTTTGTGTTACATTTTATAATATTGAATGCACCACTCTCTTAGACAAGAGGATGTTTTCTGTGATAGTTGCTCTCAGATGGATCCCATAGATAGTCATTCACTTTAACTTTGAGTAATTTTCTATAGAATCTCAGACACATCCTAATTACTCACGCACCTTTCAGAAAAGCTGTATTATTTAATTATCTATGTATTTTCAGGGGATTTTTTTTTATTAGTACAGAATATAGAACACTCTAATCTTATTAAAATAAAACAAGCTAATCCTGTTGGAAAAGAATAGGTCAATAGTATACCATTAAGAAAGTTTTATCATTGGTTGAAAATGAGCAGGCTAATGAAAAAATACACTCAAAGGGCAAAAATAGGTATTGTACAGCACCTCCAGGACTAAGAGCACTTCAAAGAAATGATTTGCATGTATGTGTCACTTGTCGGTTTCACAGATAACTTTTATTTACATTATCTTGACTCTTTTGATGTTCCTGAGAATGAAAGGTTGAACATATTCCTACAACTTCACTAGCCACATCCCTTGTAGAATACTGAGGCCAAAGCTTAAAGAGAAGCTAGAGTAACACACCCTAAACACTTTGAGAGATATAAGCTCTATAGAAATAGACTTCTCTCCAGGGAAATGATCACCATTTAATGTGATCCAACTGGCTACTGATACTTTGATGATGTATTGAAATTAGAGTCAACTAGAGATTCCTTCTACCCTGAGAAATGACTGGGATTCAGGTGAATGATGTGAAATTCACAAAGAATCAATACAAATTAAAAAGAACACACACACACACACACACACACACACACACACACACACACACACACGGGAGTAGAAAGCAAGCTGAGCATCGCCACCCATGTCTGTTACATTCAGCCTTCTGACTTCCTGGAATTAATGTGAGCAGCTGCCTGTTCAAGCTCCTGCCACCATTCTGTCTTCACACAGATGAACTATACCCTGGGACTGTGAGCAGAAAAAAAAAACCCCTTCCTTACATTGCTTTAGTAAGAATATTTTATCCCAGCAACAGAAAAGTAACTAATGGGTATAGTACAATGAAGTTCAACTTGACTGAGCAATATATTCTTACATTAAGTTTCTGAAATGGCTGACTTCCAGGTCTACCTAACAGAGGCATTGTAGATAAGCAGAAGCGCCCCCATCTCAGCCCTCTCTGTCTTTCTCCTACGTTGGTTTCTTTTTACTCTGATCACACTTCCTTGTCTGGACTTTCTCAACTTTTGCTTATGAAGTTCCATGGATCTCCGTGAGTACTTTTCCTCTTACTAAGCAGGCAATCTACTTATTATCATCCTATAAATGACACCTACCTATTTTATCAGCTTGACAACACTTCACCAACCTGCACACTTGTGACTTTTCTCCCATCATGATGAGACTGAAGGATCAGGACAAACTCTAGCAAGAAGAAACATTTAGAAATGGTAGGTGAACTGAAAGAAAATCTCAGGTAGATAGAGTTTAACTTAAAATATTTGACAGCCAATATGTAGTAGTAAAGAAACAGCTTCACAATGACCATGAGGTATCTTCAAAAGAACACTGGAATTTACCACATATCTTTCTGAGGCCATGGCTTTTAGTATAACATTATGGATGTGCAAACTACTTGAGAGGCCAGAATCACAACAGGGACAGTGGACATATAAAGTACTGGACATCAGGCCTCCTACACTGTTGGGATTATGTCTCCATCACACCCTAGTGGTTCATTGAGCTGCTCTTATCACAGTCATCTTCCTGTCTATGAAGTAATGAATAACATAATCTATTGAGATGTGAGATTGGTTGATCAGGCCCTGACCTATTTATTCATTCAGTCTACAAAAGTTAATTCCAAGGTTGAGCTAAACACTAAATTTATTTGAGAAGTGTAATGAGTAAATGAAATGAGGGATGTATGAGTAAGCAAATGACCAAAGCTATTTTGATAATTAATTCCCTCTTCTATTAGTCACACTTTTGTCGCTTGTCAAAAAGCAGCTTCGGAAAGGAGAGCCTTATTTTTGGCTTAAGGTCCCAGAGGGATAAACCCCACAACGGAGCCATGCACGGTGGAGGAAGGAAGTGCTGGCTGATGACATTGTCATTCCAACACAGGAACTGCAGGGAGAGAATACAGCAAGTGGAGGGAGGCTACACGCCTTCAAAACCCTCCTTCAGTGATGCACTCTCACCAGCAAATCTCTGTCTCCTAAAGGCTCCATAACCCATCCCAAGCAGAGCCACCAACGGGGAACCAAGTACTTAAATACATAAGCATTGGGGGGGGGGGACCTTTTTCCATTCAAATTAAAATATCTTTGTAGCAAATACTTCTGGAAGGAAAGGAAGGAGAAATGAAGACAAAACCCTGCTGTCTCACAATGCTGCCATGTAAATCTATTTGCTTATGCCACAAATAATTGCATCTTTTCAAACTGATGCTGATTTGAAACATGTCAGTATGCTCTAGCTTACCTCTATCCTGTAAAGGTTTGTGTTGAATAATTTTGTATCTCCTCTTTGTTGCTTTTGTTGCTGTTTGTATTTTGAGACAGAGTCTTACAGTGTAGCTCTGGCCATCCTGGAACTGCTATGCAGATCAGGATGACTCACATGGATCCACCTGCCTCTGCTTCCCATGTGCCACCACGACCACCTCCATTTCTCACGTATTAAATACCGATTTTGCTGCATCTTGTGCTCGTTGCCTGCTTAGCTTAAAAAACTTGCTATTTTTGGCCTGTATTGGGGGATACAAACCTGTTAACTTAAAAGACAAAGTTGCAAACCTATGATGATCTATTTCTTTATTTGCACAGCGCAGGCTAAAAATGGAAGTATTTTGGCACAATTAGGGAAGCAATTTTCTTGCTCAGTCATTCTGAAACTTCCCTTGTAACATGAGCCTCTCAGTTCAGAAATTATGGTGTTTGGGTTTGTATCAGAATGCCCACAAAGACTCCTACATTAAAAGTTCAGTCACCAGGTGACAGACTTTTTGAAGCTGACTGGGTCATGTGAGTGCAGCTCCATCCATTAGTGTTATGACGTCACTAGAAGGTGGTAGTTCAGTGCCGTGATGATCATCAGCCTTACCACGGGCGGAGAAACAGTGGGATCTGCCGACCATCGTCAGTAACCTCTGACACTAGGAGACAAATCTTCTCTCTAAACTATTTTTCTCAAATTTGTCACAGGAAAAAAAAAAAAAAAAGACTAGCCTCTAAAACATGGATGAGAAGGCAGCAAAGTTTGTAAACTGTGCTTGTGCAACGCTCCCAGGGCATGGAAGGAAAAACATCAACTTTGTTTTCTTTGTACTCACTGCAACAGTTGAAACTAACAGCCAAATGAGCTTTTAATCTACCTAAATGAAAATATATAAAAACAACTTGTCTGTAACCTGAGCATATCTGCTGATATTCCACAAGGCCACAGGGCAGGGACAAAACTGAGGCACAATAAT
>OU015742.1:206419106-206431400 GCA_907169655.1 Acomys percivali | reverse complement strand
TCTCTCTCTCTCTCTCTCTCTCTCTCTCTCTCTCGTGTGTGTGTGTGTGTGTGTGTGTGTGTGTGTGTGTGTGTGTAAAGGGGATTTATTGGAAGACTTACAGGCTTCAGTCAGGCTGGCTGTGAAAGGAAAGTCCAAAAATCCAGTAGTTTCTCAGTCCACCAGTGTAGTAGAATCCTTAACGATTCTGCTTTATTAGGAATTTATTAGAGGCATGTACCTTCCTTACAACCCAACTACCCTAAATAGGAGGGAAAGGAGATTAAGGAGAAAAGGAATGAAACCCTCTTGGTATCCATTCCATGGGGCAATTCTTCTGGTGTAATTCTCAGGAGTCTTGCAGATCATCTATCCAGCAGAAGAAGCCACACCATCCAAGCAGCAAACTTGGAAGTATTCTTGAGAGAGCAGCAGCTGTGAATCCTTCAACCTCCCATCTCTCTCTCCAGTTCCCTCCTGTCATAGATGGTTGTTTTCCAATACAATAGCTGGCCAGAGTCACCTGCCCCTGTCTTTTGTTTTGGGCTGATAAAGGTCCTCTGAGTCTGTCTCAGATGTTTATCCATTTGTAAAGATAAAATTCTCAGTGGGGTGGCAAGACTGTTTTCATCTTGGTCCCAGACTAAGGCAAGATTACATTCTCTTCACACACCAAGGCTGGATATCTCCACTGGAATATGTTGGAATCCCAAAGGAGTAGGCTGTAATGTCAATGAAGGAATGGATATGCTAGCAAGGCAAGGGCAAGCAGCAAAAACCAAAAGCTTCTTTCTTCAATGTCCTTAAAAGGCTTCCAAAGCTGGGCGTGGTGGCTCATGCCTATAATCCCAGCACTCGGGAGGCAGAGGCAGGTGGATCACTGTGAGTTCGAGGCCAGCCTGGTCTACAAAGGGAGTCCAGGACAGCCAAGGCTACACAGAGAGACCCTGTCTCGAAAAACCAAAAAAAAAAAAAAAAAAAAAAAAAAGGCTTCCAGCAAAAGGTGTGGCCAGATTAAAGGTGTGTCTGCCCACCTCAAGATCCAGATCAAAAGTGTGTCTTCCTACCTCAAAGGTAGGAAAGAGAACTGGATTCATCCACTTCGAGCCAATCACAAATAATTTCTCACAGGTGTTCATTCCAGATGGTGTCAAATTCACAACCAAAAACAGCCATCACACATTTACAAAGACAAGAGGGAAAATTTACCTAAAATAATTTAGATAACACAAATTTTTAATTATCTTAATTGTTTCAATAATTAAACTTGATGCTCATGTTTTTATTAATTTAAACTATAATTCATTTTTTTGTAAATGGCTGGAACTACTCTAAAATTCGTAGTTTTCTTCTAAAACTTAGTAAAAAGTTGAGACCCACACATATAGGCTCAGACTCCAACAATTATCTTATTTTTTGCCAAAGAGGCCAGCAAATGTATATTATAGAGAAGACACATCTTCAACAAATGGTTATGGTTAAACTGGGTGATGTGTGTGTAGAAGAATTAATTAGATCTTTATCTCTTACCATTCACAAAATTCAACTCCAATTCTATCAGTGATCTCAACATAAGGCTTGACATCCTGTATTTTAGTTCCTTTTCTATTGCTGTGAAGAGATACCATAAGCAAGGCAGCTTATAAAAGAAAGTTTTAAATTTGGGACTTGCTTACAGTTTCAGGTAAGTATATGCCTATCATGATAAGAAATATGGTAGCAGCCAGGCATGCTCTAGCATGGTGCTAGAACAGTAGCTGAGTGCTTAAATCTATCTGATCCACAGTTGGTGGCAGAGAGAGAAAGAGAGAGAAAGAGAGAGAGAGAGAGAGAGAGAGAGAGAGAGAGAGAGAGAGAGACAGAGAGAGAGAGACAGACAGACAGGCAGAAAGACAGACAGACAGATGCACACAGAGAAATGGAGATACTAGGCCTGGCAAGGGAATTTGAAGTCTAAAAGCCTACCTGAAAGTGGTATACTTTCTCCAACATGGCCATGCCTTCTATTCTTTCCTAAACAGTTACAACAACTAGAGGCTAGCTTTTCAACTGTATGAGCTCCTAAAAGCCATTCTCATTCAAACCAGCACACTCTGATTCTGATAGAGGAGGAGTTATGGAGCATTCTTAAACTCACTGGCACAGGAAAAGACGTTCTGACCAGGATCCCAGTAGTATAAGCATTAATATCAACAATGAGTAAACGGGACTTCACGAAACTAAAACTCTTCTGTACAACAAATATTCCTAATTTGAGTGAAGAGGCAGCCTGTAGAATAGGGAAAACTAATCTTCAGTAGCTATATATCTGACAAATAAAGAGGATTAGTTTCTAGAATATGCAAGCAACTAAAACAACTAACCATAAAAATAATTGTAAAATATGAGAGAATGGAAGTAAACAGAGCCACAAAAAGGTGAAATACAAATGGCTGAAATAATTTTCAAAATCATTCAAGAACCTTAGCCATCAGGGAAACGTAAAGCCTTAACTCTTGCACTATCAGGGCACTGTTCATAAAGTCGTTTCCCTTGCGGTCAGTTCCAGTATAATTAGTTTGAGAGTCCATCTTACCCTAGTCAGAACAACAAAGATTTTAAAAAAGAATACTGGCACGGATATGGAGGAAAGGGGACACATATTAACTGCTTGACAGATTGCAAAGTGGTGCAGACCACTATGGAAATCATAAAGCTAGAAATCTTTCCACTAGCTGGTCCAGCTGTAACAGTGTTGGGCATTTACTCAAAGGGCTTTGTTTCCTACTACAGAGATATCTCCTCGTTTGTGTTTATTGTCACTCTAGCTAGGAAATGAGAACAATATAGATGACCATTAGCTGATGAGTAGATGACAAAAATGTGTCAAATTACACAACTGAATACTGTTCAGATGTCAAGAAAAGTGAAATATACAGGTAAATGGACAGATCTAAAGACAATCATTTTGAGTGAGGTAGCACAAATCCAGAAATACAAATGTCGTGGTTTCTTTCATTTAACGATGTTAGCTTTGATTTTCAGATTTGTATATTTCACATGGAATACCCATAGAGATCAGAAAGTGAGTATAGGTCTGTGGTGATTTGTATGAGAATGGCCCTCATAAGCTCACATATTTTTAAATGCTTGGGTCCCACTTGGTGGAACTGTTTAGGAAGAGTTAGGAGCTGTGGTATTGTTGGAGGAGGTTTGCCATTGGAGGATACAGGCCTTGAGGTTTCTAAAGCCCAGGACAAGCCCATTCTTTTTCTCGCTGCCTGCTTCCTATGAGTCAAGATGTGAGCTCTTAGCTAGTTACTGCTTCGGTGCTCTGTCACTCCTGCATGCCAGCCCCCACATTTCCCACCATGAGAATAAGATTAACTGAGACTGTAAGCAAGGCCCCAATCAATGCTTTCTTTTATAAGTGGTGTCACCTCACAGCAATAGAACAGTAAGTAAGACAGAAGTTGGTACAAGGGATCAGGGTATTGTTGTAAGAGGCATAACCATGCTGTTGTTTGGAGGAATATGGAAGACTGGGAGTTTTGACTAGGAAAGTGGTTAAATGCTGTAAGTGGGGCTTAATGGGCCCTCCTAGTAGAAACATGAAAGACAGTGGTGCTGAGAGCAGTGCAATCATGGACATCCAGCTCAAATGGTTTCGTAGAAGAAAATATTAGAGACCAGTCTTGTGGTATTTTGGCAAAGAATACGGCTTCTTTCTGCCATTTGCTTTTGGACTAATATTATTGGCAGAGGAAATTTCAAGACAGTTTAGTATTGCTGTGTCATTCAGTTGATAGTGATTACTCTTATGCAGATCTACAACGAAAAAGAGCAAGCAGGGCAAACAGACATTCAAAATGTACAGTTTGAGAAGAAAAAGATAACCAATAAATGTAATGTTTTAAAACCTGATGCTAAATATCTCCACCTAGCTAAGCTTCCAACTAATGAAAAACAAAGTTCATTCAACAAAGGAAATCATGAATAAGTCAAAGCACACGCAAATATGTGATGGAGAAGACCAGGTTCAGCCCCACCAGGCAGCATAATTTGGCAGCTTTAGCTATGTGGTTCTGGCTCTATCGACAAATTGACTACATTTAAATCTCAGGAGACTTTGTACCCTAAAATAGTATTGAGAAATGGAAGAAAAGAGGGACTTTTGAAGTTAGACTGAATGCAGCTTGCTTTATGATATGGCTACAAGTCTATGGGGTCCTGGGTGTAGAATGTGATGGTTCAAATGAAAATAGGTTGATACATTTAAATGTTTGGTTTAGAGTTGGTGGGCTACTTAGGAAGGATTAAGAGATATGGCCTGTGTGTCACTAGGAGGGTGAGCTGTGAGGTTTCATGAGCCCACACACCAGGCCCAATCCGACTCTCTAAATGTCTCTTGTCTGTGTATCAGGATGGAAGTTCTCAGCCACTTTTTCTTTAGCACCATGCCAGCCTGCCTATCACCATGCTCCCCACCATGAGGATCATGGACTAGCCATCTGAAACTGTAAGCAAGTCCCCCAGTTAAACATTTTCTTTTATAATATTCCTTAGCCATAGTGCTTTCCTTCCCACAGCAATAGAATATTAACTAAGATGGGGACATGAGAGGGGGGTTTCAAGGCTAAAGGAAAAAACAGAATAAGAGTTAAAAGGGGTTAGGGTTGGGAGGACAGAATAGTAGAGGAAATATGGAGGAGAAAAACTGACACTAAAGACTTTTTTTAAAACTCATAGAAATTTCTTAAAATTTAGACATGGATGCATGCGTGCACGCACACACACACACACACACACACACACACACACACACACACACACACACACACAGTTTTTAGAAGAGAAAATCCCAAACATTTGACTTTACCAATGAGTACTCAGGAGCCAGATGCTGGGAAGAAACTTGTTAGCTCAGAGAGGCAAAGAAAACACCCAGCTGACCTTCCTATTCAGCAGAAGTCCCAGAGGGAAAAAGCCTTTTCTCCTTCTCCAACTTGTCTTAAATATCCTTCAACTGAATGTCCCTCCTTTCTACTTCCTGCATGTCTCTCTATCTGTCCTCAGGATTTCCTCTCATTCCCTGTGGTTTTGCCTATGATCACTTCCTGCCAATTGGTTCCCTGATCCACCTCTTGACATAAGGTTAACTTTATTTAATCCTGTTTACTGAAAGTTCTTGGGTTAAAGCTGTGTGCTAAGGATGAGCCACACCATAATTAGAAACAGTGTTTTCCAATACACAATCTTGGCTTCACAGTAAGACCAAATATCCTGCAACACACATATCAAGCATTAAAATGGAGTTACGCTGTAATGGAGCAACAGTGTGCCTACTTGCTCTCAAAGGGTAACAAATAAAAACCTCAGTACATGGAATGAGACACATTTTTGGTGTTGAGTTATTGGCCAGTGAGGTCCTATAGTCCATAAATGTTACAGGGTATTTTGCCAATGCTCTTGCTTGAGGTTGAGGTAAGACCCTGTTACTGAAGAGACCACATACTCAGGTTGTAGAGGCATAGATCTCAATACTCAAACTGACCTGGAAGTTTCATCCCTAGTAGGTAGCTATCACAATTTTGATAGGTGCTATGGGAACTAAGTATGAAAATTAATCATGAGTTTACCCAGGTGTTAACCCTGAAGATCCATGTCAAGCTAGTACAATAGTGGCGCAAACACCATGCAAGTAAACAATCACTCTCTGGTGGCAATTTAAGTCCCACTTCACAAGATGAAACCCATATGTGACACCACTGTTGGGCCAATAACCTGTGGATAAACAAGTTCTGGGAGAAAAACTTATTATTGTGCTAACTGAAATTGACTTCTATCAGTATATCTCTCAAACCCCATGAGAGAAGCTTCTTTTTATAGTATACGGCAATTTACACAGAGATCTACAATCAATCAAAGGGCAGAAGATAAGAGACAGTAGAATGATCAGCTCTAAATAGACCATCTATACCACACTCGCTCCCTCAATTCTAAGGAATCCTTGTGGAAAGGGTAAATATAATCGGGATACATTCACAGAGTTCTCAAAAATTAATAAATAAACATGGTGGTCTATACAAAATAAATTATAAGCAATTCAATGTTGTGGTTCTAGGGATTAATCCCAGGGACTTAATGCATCGAGGAAGTAAATTCCTAGAGGTGTACCTTTGAAGGGTATACCTGGGCTTCAGCCTCTTCCTCCTCCTCTTCTTCCTCCTCCTTCTCCTCCTCCTCCTCCTCCCCACCCCCCTCTCTTTCATTTAGTGATGGCCTCTCTCCACCACACTCACTCAGCATGATGCTCTGTTTCACTATCAGCCTAGTAACCCAAGCCAAGAAATGATGGACTGAAACTTAACTGTGAGTCAAAATATAACTTTTCTTCCTTAGTGTTTTCCTATTAATTACTTACTTCAGTGATGGAAATTCCAGTACAGTATGTTATGTATGTGCTATCCCTCATCCATACTGGTTGTTATTTTGATATGGATGTTTTGTATTCAAATTATCACTCTTCACACTCTCTCTTCTAACAAAACAAATAAAGCCACAACGTGCTCAACTTGTTATATGCTTATATACACTAAATTGCAAGGAGGGCTTTACCTGTTTTAGCTTCTTTTACTACTAAACCAAAGTCCAGAATGCTGAGTAACTGTTCTAAAGCCTCATTTAGATTAATGGGCAAAGATTAGAAGCCACAGCCCTCTACTTCTGGACTATTGACTTTTTTTTTCTGGGTACTCTTTTTTTTATGTTTTTTTTTAAATTGAAAAATAAAATCATTCATATTACATTTCCATTGCTGTTGCATCCCGTGCATCCTCCCATTCCTCCCTCTCTCCCTCCTGCTTTCACCCCATTCCCCTTCCCTATGACCGTGACTGATGGGGACCTCCTCCCCTTGAATATGATGCTAGGGTATCAAGTTTCTTCTTGGTAGTCTGCTATCCTTCCTCCGAGTTCCATCGGGCCTCCCCATCAAGGGGACATGGCCAAATAAGGGGCACCAGAGTTCATGTGAAAGTCAGTCCCCAGTCTCCACTTAACTGTGGAGAATATTCTGTCCCTTGGCTAGGTCTGGGTAGGGGTTTTATGATGACTGCACATATTGTCCTTGGTTGGTGCCATAGATAGAGCAGAACCCCTGGGTCCAGAACTTCCTATCATAGTGTTCTTCTTGTAGGTTTCTAGGACCCTCTGGATCCATCTATTTCCCTATCTCCTATATTTCTCCCACCTTAGGATGTCCTCACCACTATCCCATTTTCCTGGTAAGTGAAGACTTTCATGAGACATACCCCTTGGCCTAGTGTCCAGATATAAGTGAGTATATACTATTTGAGTCTCTCTGCTTCTGGGTTAGCTCACTCATTATGATCATTTCTAGATCAATCCATTTGTCCACAAATTTCGGAAATTCCTTGTTTTTAATAGCTGAGTAGTATTCCATAGTGTATATGTACCACAGTTTCTTCATCCATTCTTCTACTGAGGGACATTTAGGCTGTTTCCATGTTCTGGCTATTATGAATAAGGCTGCTATGAACATGGTTGAGCAAAGTTTCTTGTTGTATGCTGGAACATCTTCTGGGTATATTCCAAGGAGTGGAATAGCTGGGTCTTGAGGAAGCCCTATTACCAGTTTTCTGAGATAGTGCCAGATAGCTTTTCAACGTGGCTACACTAGACTGCATTCCCACCAGCAATGAAGGAGTGTTCCTCTTTCTCCACATCCTCACCAGCATGTGGTGTCACTTGAATTTTTTATCTTGGCCATTCTGATGGGAATAAGATGGAATCTCAGAGTTGTTTTGATTTGCATTTCTCTGATGACTAAGGAGGTTGAGCATTTCTTTAAGTGTTTCTCAGCCATTTGATATTCCTCTGTTGAGAATTCTCTGTTTAATTCTGAACCCCATTTCTCAATTGGATTATTTGGTTTGGTGGTGTTTAATTTCTTGAGTTCTTTATATATTTTGGATATTAGACCTTTATCAGATGTAGGGTTGGTGAAAATCTTTTCCCAGTCTGTAGGCTGTCGCTTTGTTCTCTTGACAGTGTCTCCTGCCTTACAGAAGCTTTTCAGCCTCATGAGGTCCCATTTATTAATTGTTGACATTAAGGCCTGGGCTGTTGGTGTTCTGTTCAGGAAGTTGTCTCCTGTGTCAATGTGTTCCAGGTTATTCCCTACTTTTTCTTCTAACTGATTTAGTGTCTCTGGTTTTATGTTGAGGTCTTTAATCCACTTGGACTTGAGTTTTGTACATGGTGACAAATATGGGTCCAATTGCAATTTTCTACATGTAGACATCCAGTTAGACCAGCACCATTTGTTGAAGATGTTATCCTTTGTCCATTGAATAGATTTGGCTCTTTGTCAAAAACCAAGTGACCATATGTGTGTGGATTCATTTCTGGGTCTTTGATTCAATTCCATTGATCCACCGGCCTATTGCTGTGCCAGTACCATGCTGTTTTAATTACTGTTGCTCTATAGTACAGCTTGAGATCAGGAATGGAGATTCCTCCAGAGGATCTTTTATTGTATAGGGTTATTTTTGCTATTCTGGGTTTTTTTGTTTTTCTATATGAATTTGAGAATTGATCTTTCAATGTCTTTAAAATGTTGTGTAGGTATTTGGACTATTGACTTTAAGAGGAAGATTTCCCCGCCACTCAACGTTTTCTCTTTGATTTTACTAATTATTATCAAATGCTGGCATTTCACCTAAATCCTCTCTCTATAAACTGACAACTATTATTAAAATTGAAAAAACTATTCTTTATAAAACTATGCATATTTATGCATATGTAAATGATATAAAATGTTCTGTGTATTTGTTTTCTGCAGCAATGTCCAGTGAAATCCTGAAACATATATATTAACATACCACACATTAGATATCAGATACTAGACCTGTGCAAACTCAACATTTTGTGTATACATAGTCACTTCATAGTCTGTAAATCAGTAAACGTGCCAAGAAAACAGACTTTGTTATTTTGAAAACTGTCCAGGTAGTCTCCCACTCATCATGATGGCGCTGCTTAGTCTTTGTGTTACATGCCTCACATCACTTCCCAATGTTACATACAGCAGCGCATAAGACAAGGAACTAATTGAATTTGAATAAGCAATAGAAAATCAATCTTAATTTCAAAAACCTACAGTGGCCTAAGTTTTGACTTTTCTTTTATATTATCTCAAATATTCCTTAGTCATAAAACATTAACCAAATATTTTATGTACAGTGATATGGCCTAAACATTCAAATTTTAAAAATCAAGTCACATATTCGAAGTGTTCATTCTCTCTGCACCTTTTCTCAGTTGAGTGGCGTCCATTGATTCGTTACTCTACAAACTTAGCTATCCATAAGTTCACAACTTACACAGTATTATCTGCAAGACGTAAAGTGTGCCGTGTCTATGATTGGTTTAGCTAGTGGCATGCTTGATGGAATCCTCTGGTGGATTCATGTGAAGCCCTGAAAAAAGAAACCAAGAGTCTGGGGATTACAAAGAACAATCGTCACATTCTGAGCTAGGGACTGAACTAGAATCCCATGCTGATTTGTGAATCATTAAATTAAAAGCCCGTGGAACTGAAAGGACTATCTAATCTCTTTCCATTTTTGTAATGCTTGGAGAAGTTTTATATTAATAGCTTTTGATACTTTAATGATGTCAAAGAGAGGCTGTAAGTGCCCTATTAATTCCATTGAGTTCCTGCCAAGGAGGAGATGCAATTTGTGACTACTGAATTAATCTATTCTGATTAGGAAAATTCATCGCAGCAAGGAAATTAGAAAATGAAAAAAAGTAGGAACAATTTATAAAAATATATAAGAACAAATTTAAAAGGACAGACAGAACATAGATTTAGAATTACCGGATAAGGATACAATACAAGATCGTGAGCTTTATGTGTGTGTTAATATTTAAACCACTGTTCCAACATTAAATTACCAAGATGGTTTTCATTTTTTTAAAATTCTGCTTAATGTTGTCAACTACAATGTCAAATGAGGTACAAACCTAAGATTTGGTGGTGGTGGCAAAGCTTTCTGTTGATTTGTTTTATTTTATTTGCTACTACACTGACCTTGCAGCCTGGAAAACCCAGATACTAAGTCCTTGCGACTTCCAGAAATTTTCAAGTTTGCTGACACATTAATAACATTCCAATAATGTTCTAAAGGAAGCAAAGTCACCACTTCAAGTCACTGTGCCCTAGGCTAACACATTGGCTGATTTTTTTTTTTCTTTCCTCTGTTTAAATTTATTTTCAACTAAAATAAATTCTGTCCTTGAACATGTGTGTATATAAACCTTTGGTCAGGCTGTGTTATCATCAAATAGTGAATGTATTTAAGATTGTTCTAAACACTAGTTCAAATTATCTTTGCCAGCATACCAAATATATTAGGGTAGGAATATTAAAAGCTCTAAAATGTTATGCTTTTAGTTTTTACCCAAATGAACATCTTTTATTCATAAATCCACTAACAAAACTTTATTCAGCTTAGTCAAGTTAACTTTGAAGTTATGTCATTTCTTCCTAAGTTCTAAGGCTCTAGTAACTTGAATGTAGTCTCCTCCCCCTCTGCTTTTACTATGGTCCTTTCACCTTTATCTCTTTATCCTTTTATTCCGTCTCTCTATCCCCTTCAATGTTGTGCTGTCTGTTCACTGTATGAATGAACCACTGATTTTTAGCTTCACCCCTCCCAACAACATAGGCTACAATGCCTAATCCTCTGAAGGCTTATCATTTGTTTCTTGGAAAATCTTGCAATCCACTCTCTCCCCCGTTCATATCATAGTCTCTACTTCAGCATCACAGTTTCTCCATTGCAGTTGTCATTATAGATGTAATTTTACATTAAATGGTGTCATTTTGTTGCCCACCCCTATCATTAATACCACTGGAATCAGAAACCGTGCATTCTTCCTCATTATTATCTTACATCTCAAACACCTGCATAACTATCATTAGATTCACTCCTCCAGTTCCTGCCCCCACCTTTTTTTCTTTTTTTTTTTTCAGAGACAGGGTTTTTCTGTGTAGCCTTGGCTGTACTGGACTCACTTGTAGATCAAGCCAGCCTAGAATTCACAAAGGGCCACCTGTCTCTGCCTCCCTGAGTGCTAGGATCACAGGTGTGCACCATCACGCCTCGCTTCTCTTTCCCTTAAGAGAAATACAATAAGTAAAGAAAGGTCCAAATGTAAAAACATTGGCAGCCATGAGATGACTGGACAGAGACCATTGTTTGTCAACTATGCCAATCATTAACATCTATACTGACTCAAGGTCTCTCATTAGCTTTGTTTTCCACAAGTTTTTTTTAATGCATTCTGAGATATGTTGCATACACACACACACACACACACACACACACACACACACACACATACTGCATCATGTCTTCATGTGAGCACACACACAAAGATATTAATTTTTTAGGATTGGAAGTGTTTTGGTGATAGTAACTGTTTGTAATAACTCAGTGTTAAATATACTGATGGCTAAAGAATTATTTTGCATCTGATTATGGGAGAAAATTTAAAATTAGGTGGATTGCATATAGGCCTAAGATGTTGAAGGAAGGCTAACAAAAAATTCTAGTCCATATTTGAAGTCAGTTTTTATGACAGTGTCATATTTTCTTTCTGGTAATTACTCAAGATCTGTTGAAAGAGGAACAAGCTTTGTTTCTCGGTATGAATTTTTATTTTTTGTCCTTTTTACCACTCTACTATGTAGTATGATTTTTCAAAAATTGCAACCAGTCTTTTAAGGCAGAAAACCTACTTTACACTGGCCTTGTGGGTTCTTTTCCACTCTTGATTTCTGCGCATAGAACATGGGAGCAATGTTGATTACGTCACTGAAGAATATAGGAAATTTGCATAGAAGACATGCAGCCTTTGAAGGGTCAACGTCTTTTCTTCTCCTATTTTCCTGCCTCATGGTAAACACCAACTGCCTAAGTTAAAGCCTTCAGTTTATTGTGGTGTCTGTTTGATGTTATTAATTGAACACTCATCTGTTTTAACTTAAGAAAACTGAAGGAACTTTGAAGGAGAGAGAGAAAGGCTTTTTTTCCCCCTCTCAATAACAGAAAATTTTATGGTTTACCTTTGCAACACACACAAAAAGGACTTTGATTATAAAACCCAGTCTTGTTAAGAGTTCCAGGCTTTGTTTCACAATGTAAAACATAGTTTTCCAAATGTAAGACACCTTTGTGAATTCATATCCCCTCTTACACACACACACACACACACACACACACACACACACACACACACACA
>OU015742.1:206384243-206419096 GCA_907169655.1 Acomys percivali | reverse complement strand
CACACACACACACACACACACACACACACACACACACACACACACACTTTCCCTCCTTACCATTCTCCTTGCTCACCAAATTTGCTTCATTCTATACTTCCTGAGAAGTAGTGAAAGCAGTTACTCTCAAAACCTCTAAAGAATTTACTAGTATTAAGATTCCAGTTAAGTCTCTCCACCGTTTGGTGACAGGGTTTTTCATTCTGTCCAAAGCTGATTGAAGGTCTTGTAACATGTCTCTGTAGCTATTTCCATAGTGAGCACTCCATGAATAGAGGAAATCATAGGCAGGTTTCCACATTGTCTATAAAGAAATAAAATAGATTAAAGTGAATAACAGATAGGTAGCAGAGAGAGACAGGGAGACAAAGGAAGGGGTTTTTAAAGTGTTAAATACTTAAAATAAAATGAAATGCTTATTATGTGAATTTTTGATGTTGTACAAAAAGTAACTATCATTTCCTATGTCCCTGTGTTTCTTTTTTTAAAAGATTTATTTATTTATTATTTATATAATGTTCTGTCTGCATGTACATCTGCACGCCAGAAGAGGGCACCAGATCTCATGGATGGTTGTGAGCCACCATGTGGTTGTTGGGAGTTGAACTCAGGACCTTTGGAAGAGCAGCCCCATCTCTGTGTTTCTAAAACTAGGGTATTTTATTTTTTGTAAATATAGTGCTATAAATATGGACTTTTTTGTCTATCTACTATCTAGTGTACATTTCCTTAATGTTACTATAAAATTCCTTTCATCATTGAATTTTTACATTTCATTATTTATGTTTTTTATTTTGTGTATGAGAGGGTGGAGAATGCATGCCTCAGATTCATGTGGAGGTCAGAGGATAATTTTCTGGAGTTGGTTCTCTTCTACCACGTGAGTCCCAAGGATCAAACTCATTGTCAACCTTCATGACAAACCACTTTACCTACATAGCCATCTTGTCAACACCATAATTTTTTATAATAACAAATACAATTGAAACAAAAGATTAAAGTTTGTTACATATATATATATATTTGTGTTGAGTTCAATGATACTACATATCATTATTATTTAATTGTCATGACATTGTGCTATCCAATATGTTTTGCACTTTTAATTCATTCTATTCCAGCAAATCTTTACATAAGGAAACTGTAGCTTGATGAACAAATCCAAAAAAACTCAAAATTATAGTTCATTAATGCAAACTTACTGTCATGGTATATTTTTTGACCCAAAGAAAGATCAACATTCTGTTTCTTTAATTTGCTTCCTCTGAGCACCTGCCCACACCAATGACATCACAGTTTCCATAGAAATAAATATACGTCAAAGAAGAGCTTCACATACAAGCACATATGTGATGGTTGCCAAGGCAACAGGCTCAGATGGAATGAAGACAAAGGCAAACCAAATAAGACAAATGTGAGAATAAAGACACATACACAGGTTAAAATTAATTTATTCTAAGAAAATAACAAGCCATATAATTAGAATATTTGGAATATGAACTTTATGACTCACTACTTATTTGGGCTCACCAAATTAACTTATTTACAATTCTACCACTTGTAAACTGTTAAGAGCACTACCTTTGAGCTAAATATTGCACAGAATTGTTTTCTTAAAATGTTATCTCCATTAACATCAGTATTCCATGTAATTGGATATAATTCTTCACTCTCCTCCACTACAGTCATATAGTTTATAATTGAAATGGGAAGAATTAAATCTCTATGAGATACCATTATCCTTTTCTCATCTATATTTTTAAAAAATCCCAAATGGTCATATGATGTTATTTGTTCAAGTTGGCATTTCTGAGGAAATGTGAACACCCATTCTCTTACCTCTCTTACAAAGGGTAATTCTAAAAAAAAAAAAAAAAATAGATAATGAAGTATAATTATCAAAGACATGTCATGGCAAGGTGTATGATACAGAAGCAGAAAAGATCTTAGAGCAGTGCTTCTCCACCCGTGGGTCACAACCCCAAGAAGACCATCAGAAAACGTAGATATTTACATTACAACTCTTAGCAGTAGCAAAGGTACAGTTATGAAGTAGCAGTGGAATAGTATTACGGTTTGAGGGGTTTACCATAACATGAGGAACTGTATTAAAGGGTCACAGCATTAGGAAAGTTGAGAATCACTGCCTCAGATTTTTGTATATACGCTTTACCCTCACCAATCCTGTTTATGGGAATTTGTATCTTCTGCTGCTTAAATAAGACCAGCGTGGTATCTCTCTCTCTCTCTCTCTCTCTCTCTCTCTCTCTCTCTCTCTCTCTTTTTCCTGAAGGTTTTTGTTAAACACAAATCACCTCACTACTGGTATTACTAGTAGTGGTTCAGCAAGAAAGACAAGTTGAGCCGTCTTAACAGAAGCTTGTGTCAGGCTCTATCTCAGCTGTCACTGTGCACGTGCAGAGATGTACTCAACAGGTAGATTAACCTCTGTAGACGTATCCTATTGGTACATACTCTGAATTTATACTCTACATTGAATCTGCTCAGTCATTAATCCTCAACCATCTGGGACAATGCTTTTCTATTTTTCACGTGTTGTTTAACATAACGTTATGTTTATTTAGTAGGCCCGCAGACTATTCTAAGTCCCTTTGTGACTGAGTTGGAAAAGAAATGCATCTGGAAATGTTTACAATAAGCAGTAACTGCCATAAGTGAGTAACAGGTGATAGTACAGATTAGTATAAAACATCAGAGAAAGCAGGTGTGTGTTGGAGATTTCAAATGGGTTATTTAGAATACTTTACTGTGCTGTACGTACAAGTGCCTTTATACCAGTGAGCAGTTAAACCACCCCAGTGACTTTCCGAGGCAGACAAGTTCTGCATGGCATGCTTTGCTGCAGCACAATATGTTAGCATATTCAGAAAAGACCTGAGGTGCATTCAGATATGAATTGACTTCTCTGTGCTGTTTGGAGACTGGAAATATCCCATAAATTAGAATCTACATTTCTCCATGCACTTGTACAGAGTAGTACATACTCCTCACACTAACCAGTTTATATAGTGCACAGAATAGTCTAGCCAGCCCTGGAAATTCAGAGAAACATGGATTGGTTGTTAAGGTCGGATCTCTATGTAAGTCTTTGGAAAATATAAAGAGAGCTCCCAGGAGTACGTTGATTAGTCAGAAATGTAAGGGAGGGTATTGCCTTAAGCTCATCTGAGAGCCCCTGAAGTATAAATCATACCCAGACAGAAATGGGTACAAGAGTGTTAGGATGGAAACAATGGGTATAGACAACCATCTTTATTTGAACTAAAACATGAATGAGATTTTTCCATCCAGTTTATGTTCTTAAATGCAGCGAACTAAGCCTGCATATTTCTTCAGTAAAGAAATTCAATTTGCTACACAAAATCAGTAGTGCCTTTCAGCCCAGATGGTAGGAAAGTACCGTCACACACAGTAATACGTATGGCAAATAATCTTTGTTCACTAATTATTTTACACGCGAAATCAAAATTCACCGAGTGTATATATCTCTCCAGAGAAAGTTATAGAACAAGGCACAAAATGAGGAATAAGCATGATTCTTGCTTTTTAGCGTCTTACGGACAGGAACAAGGCAGACAGTTGGAAAAACATTAGCACAATGGGTAAACAGGCAAGACTTGGTAATTAATAATTACAAAAAGTATCTCTCAACTGATTTTCATCAATAAATCTGAGAAAAACATGGCTTTTCAAACGGCTTTATTTTGTTTAGTGTGTTTGAGTGCTATGCCTGCGTGTATGTATGTGGACTGTGTGCATGACTGGCACCCTCAGAGGACACAAGACTGTTCTGGACCTCCTGGAACTGGGGTTAAAAGTGGTCGTGCGCCACAATGTGGATTCTTGGAACCAAACACGTACTCTGCAAGAACAACCAATGCTTTTTTTCTGATGATCCACCTCTCCTGCCACAAGACATGATCTTACCATTGAATGGGGTGTGGTATGCTGTAAAGGAAGGTGAATTTTGTTGCCAAAGTCTCATGCTCACAGCTATGTTCCATTGAGCTTTAGATTTTTAAAGCTATAAAGCGTTTATAATAATTCTCAAGTCTTGTTTCTTCACTAAGGCACCTCAAAAAGTACCTGCATTATAGTTTACATTTAGTAATTTTTAGTGCTATATGGAGGAAAATACCTAAACTTTTAATAGGGTTAAGATGAAGAAGCTCCTTTTAGCATGATGGAGTGTGAGATAATGGACAGGATTATCTGATAAGAGCTTCAAATGGATAGATGACCTGAAGGCAGTTCAGGATTGAACAGCATTCACTTCACATTGATTGAAAAGAAAATGAGTAGAAGAAAACATCAAGGAAGAGAAAGGGGTGATGGATATGTAAACTGTAAAGTATACTACAGAGGGGACAGGTAAGACACAGAAGCAAAGGGTGGAGGGAGGGTGGAGTCACAGTGCAGAGCAATAATCATGTTTCAAAAAGCAGTGGGTCACAGCTGACTCAAAAGGAGACACAGCGGCTTGTCTAGAGTCGGTTCCACAGCCCCACATATCTAGCTGGGGTGTGTGTGTGTGTGCTGGTGTGTGTGTGTGTGCTGGTGTGTGTGTGCTGGTGTGTGTGTGCTGGTGTGTGTGTGTGTGCTGGTGTGTGTATGTGTGTGTGTGTGCTGGTGTGTGTGTGCTGGTGTGTGTGTGTGTGTGCTGGTGTGTGCGGATGTGTGTGCTGGTATGTGTGTGCTCGTGTGTGTGTGTGTGTGTGTATGTGTGCTGGTGTGTGTATGTGTGTGTGTGTGCTGGTGTGTGTGTGTGTGTGTGTGTGTGCTGGTGTGTGTGTGTGCCGGTGTGTGTGTGCTGGTGTGTGTGTGCTGGTGTGTGTGTGCTGGTGTGTGTGTGTGCTGGTGTGTGTGTACTAGTGTGTGTGCTGGTGTGTGCATGTGTGTGTGCTGGTGTGTGTGTGTGTGTGCTGGTGTGTGTGTGTGCTGGTGTGTGTGCTGGTGTGTGTGTGTACTGGTGTATGTGTGTGTGTGCTGGTGTGTGTGTGTGTGCTGGTGTGTGTGTGCTGGTGTGTGTGTGCTGGTGTGTGTGTACTGGTGTGTGTGTGTGTGTGTGTGTGCGCTGGTGTGTGTGTGTGTGTGCGCTTAGTGTTAAATTGGCAGATTAAAATCATACAGGTTGAGAGTTTTTATGCCATGGAAATTAGCAAAAGCAATGATTGAGGGGTCTTGCAAAGCCAGTTGTTAAATTTTCATCACTATGCCATGGGAAGCATCCTTTTCCATCACCTCTCTCACTACATGTAACACCAAGTGATGCAATGAAACATGTAACACAGGCAAGCAAGGACTCTGTCCACATAGAGATGTCAGTGTGAAGTGTATAAAAAGGGACACGCTCCAGTTGTAAACAAGTGCAAAGAAACAGAAACTGCTCAACAAATGGACCACATATGGAATGTGAGGGCTGGAGAAAGACTGGGATAATCAGCAGGAAATGGGTGAAATTACTTAAAGAAAAAAAAAGTAAAAGTAACTTTTATTCTCCTGGCTCAACTGTTGTCTGGGAGACTTAGGGCCTCCTTCTGCTAACCTAGGCCTACTCCTGGAAGCTTCTAGCCTCTGTACTATCTAACTTAGGCCTAGAATAATTTCAAGCCTCTGAGATTTATTTAAGAAGCAGACCATTCATTGTTCTTTCTAAGCTCTAAGTTGGCTGGTTCAACTCAGCTGTTCTGCCTCAAGCCCCTCTCCCAGCTGACTTAATCAATGTGGCTTCTCTCTAGGCTTGGAATTCTCTGCTTGGCCTCATACTAACTCAGCAATCTCCTCTAATTTTCCGGCTTCTTCTCATTTTCTGGCTTGTTCCATCTTTACCTGAGTTCTCTCTCTGCAACCCATCTCTCTATTAATGTTCTGGTAAAATTGCCTCCTCTTTCTGTAAAACTGGCTCTTAAGTAGCTTCCCTTTCCTCTCTCTCTTCTTGTGAGAGTTGGACATATCCTATTCTGTCAAATCTCTCATTCATCACTTTTTCTGCTACTCAGTTAGACATCCTTTTCAAACTTGGT
Source organism: Acomys percivali (assembly GCA_907169655.1). Classification (NCBI taxonomy): domain Eukaryota; kingdom Metazoa; phylum Chordata; class Mammalia; order Rodentia; family Muridae; genus Acomys; species Acomys percivali. The sequence goes on along the minus strand of OU015742.1, from coordinate 206,413,052 downwards.
TGCTTCCTTCTACAAACTAACTTTACCTTCACTTGGGATTAAATGCATGTATCACCACACCTGGACCTCAGCTTTTCTTTACATGATACTTGCTCTATATCAGGCTGGCCTTGAACTCAGATCTGTTTGCCTCTGTCTCCTGGATTACAGGCCTGTTTGTATTCCAGCTGGATCACACATGCCTAGAAGATCTCTGGATGTAATCTCCTGTCAGCCAGATCACACAGACCTAGAAATCTTTGGATGTTCTCTCTTGTCAGAATAGCCATGTTCTGAATTAATGTTCTTCTACAAAATGCATTAAAAATGAAAGTCCCCATTTAAACCACTACACTAATTAAAGGGACACCCAATAGTGAAGGTGAGAACACACACAGTTCTTTCAATAGCTATAAACTTCATGCAGTGAGAGAAATACTGAAATTTAAGAAATAAGTGGTTCTTCAGTAAACAAATATCAGGTCTCACGGAGCCAGATTTCCTCAGTGCAATGAATGATCCAGTCAGTTTTTGTCTCTTATGGAGAAGACACATGATACTTGGCTTCAGGTTCTCTGATATGTCCACATTTAATTACATGTATCAATTGTGTGAAATTCTATGTTAAAATATAATACAGACCCAGGAAGCTCACAAAGGATTTATATTTTATGAGAAAGTACAGAGAAAATAGTCTTCAACCCTGGAAATAATGGAAGGAATAGCATGTGTTAAGTTAATAATTTTCTTTTCAGATCAACCCAAGTTAAACACTGAAGATGAGTTGTAGACTAATAAGGCCTGTTCCACATTTCTTTTGCCATGTATCTAATCAATGTTTTAAAATCAGTTTTCCAAGTTTCACTAAGGTAAGACCTGCCAACACTCTGCTCTTGTGCTGTGGATATCAAAAGGAAGTGTGCTGCTGAGACTCTGGTTTCGTTGAGTCAGTCTTAACCACAGATCAAATTCCCTCAGCCTTTTCATCTGCCACAAACATTTGATGCACAGCTCCAACCTTGTTCCTCTGCTTTCAGATTTCCTTTTCTGTGTGTATGTATACGTGGTGTGCATTTGTGTATATGTTTCCGTGTGTCCGTGTGTCCATTGGTGTGTGTGTGTGTCCGTGTGTGTGTTTGTGTGTGTGTGTGTGTGTGTGTTGAGGGGGGGTGGTAATGCATGTACATGTGCTCTTGTGTGTGGAAGCCAGAAGTTGAGATCAATGGTTCCAACTTTGTATGACAAAACAGAGTTCTCGCACCCACTCACCTAGTCTGATTAGTCAGCTTGTTCAGGGACCCCCCTTTTGTACACTGTAACTGCTGAGGTTGTAGGCAGCTGCCATGCCCACCTGGCATTTACAAGGAAGCTGAGGTTCAATTAAAAACTTGGGTTCTCAGGCTTGGAGAGATGGTTCAGAGATTAAGAAAGAGCACTGGCTGCTCTACTAGAAGTCCTGAGTTCAATTCCCAGCAGTCACATGGTGGCACACAATCATCTATAATGAGATCTGGTGCCCTCTTCTGGCCTGCAGAACACTGTATACATAATAAATAAATAAATAAATAAATAAATAAACAAACATTAAAAAAAGAACAGGTTCTCAGGCTTGTGGTCAAAGTCTTTATCAACTGAGCCATCTCCTCAGACCTTTAGACTTTGGAATGATAACTTCCTGGCAGTATGGGATCATCTTGGGATGGGAAACATGAGGCTAACAGAGGCACAACACTCTTTATTTTTCATCCATGTGCTCCCCTCTCTTTGTACACAGAGCAGTATCAAAACATTAAGTACATTAAATTAAGTGGTTTTCCAAAGTCCCAGTATATGCACGGGAGAAATATACCTTTCCCTTGGTTTATCTTCTCAGTATTAGTGGCTACAATAAAAGCAAGGGAGCAATGACTATATACTATGTGGGATGACAGCTGGAATGAAACAGAAGTAGATAAAAGAACAATAAAGTTTTACAATTTTAGAGAACTTATTCCGGGAACCCAATACAACTCACTAGATAATGCACTAGATGACAAAATGTAGAAAGAACAGAAACAATTCAGAACCGAGCATCCCAGTATCTTTTTTTATCTCGTAAAATAGGACTAACATAAAGTATGTAATTGATTTTAATTACCTTTGGATAATTGCATTTTGACACATTAGAGGATTAATAATCCACCTACTCATACCTCATAAACTTACAGGAGCAGCATTTCATTTTAAGTACCATTAGCTGCAGAAGTATTGAGGCACGTTTCCCTTCCTAATGATTGTTATGTGTGTTCTGTGCTCAGCATATCATTTAAAATATCCAGATAGGCATAATGCCATCTCTGATTAGCAAATATATAAATACTGCTAAAAGCAGGTGGCTATCATTTTTGGAAGAGAAATAAATCTAACTCCTCTGGGGCTTCCTACATCTTTGGTAAGAGACACTGGTTAGAATCTGAGCTAAAACTCTCTTAGAAAACAGAAAAATATTGGTCTCGGGGTAGCCAGCTATGTTTGTAGTAAGGAATAACCTCTTGGGGCCTCTTGGACTAATCATAAGCCAGACAATGATGGTGGACCCATTTCTTGTAAGTCATCTGCTCAAATTAGTCCAGCATGAGATGGAAGCCTGCAGGGTAAGCCATTTTTTTTCCAGTTCCTACTTAGGGACATTCCTTAATACCTTCTCCTTAATAGCTACTCTCACTCATCAAAGAGACATCTGAATGTCAAAGCTTGGAAAGGTTAAGCTTGCCTAATCCATTCTTTCCTATGTAACTATTAAAGTAGATTCCAGGAAACATGATGGCAAGGATTTAAAAGTGCACATGCTGGGCTAGATGTTAGCCTCTTGGCTGAGGAGCTCCACGGTTTTCTATAAACAGCTAAATTTTCTCTGAGCTTTTATTTTTTTTTCCTGCTATCAAATAAACTTAACCTTACAAGATGCTATAAAAGCACCGCTAAGGGCATAAACCAAAAGATGTAAAAATTTCTCACATGCGTTAGATGCTTGATCACAGATAATTAATGCTGAGTTTGAAGCATAATAACAAAATCACAGTCATATATCCAGGCAAGAATCCAGGGTCTCTGAGTTATAAACTATAAATCCAGCATCGTTTCACTAAAGGATAATCACAAATTTACTTTATTACCAAGTGATTTTAAAACACATTGTTGTTGGGTCTAACGCTCCGCTGGAGTTGGTTTTCTGTTGTGGAAGTTTCGGTTTCTTTAAAAACTCGATTATGTTATGTAAACATGTTTTTGTCTCAATCCAAGGTATTGGGCATGGGGGCTGCTCCAGTTTTTCCACAGCTGATAATAGTTTCATGAGAGGGTGCCTGAACTTTGTCAACAGAAAACTACTTTGTGTGGAGGTGTGGTCTTTACCAGTTGGAAAGCATCTTGGATGGATTCTGAGAGGTATAATATGAAAACCAAGAAAGAAAGAGGGAGGGGGAGACGAAGAGAGAGAAAGAGAGAGAGAGAGAGAGAGAGAGAGAGAGAGAGAGAGAGAGAGAGAGACAGACAGACAGACAGACAGACAGACAGAGACAGAGACAGAGACACAGAGACAGAGAGAGACAGAGACAGAGAGACAGACAGACAGAGACAGAGAGATATTTAGGAGGAATGCTTGGAGGAGACTGTAGGAGGAGGAAGAGAAAGCTGTCGCTGCACTTGCTTCTGCTGCCTGACTATCCTGACAATGGAGATTGGTGTTGCCCCAAAGTACCCGACGGACCTAAACAACAGGAAGTAACAACCAAAGAGAAAGCCCCTTCTCCCCACTAACCTTCTCTCACCTGGTGTTGAAGTGTTAGAAGGGACTTCAGGTGAGAAGGGAGAAAGAGATATGAAAAACCAAAATAAAAGTAGATTTTAAAAGTACACCTACAGACCCCTTTCTCTATAATAACAAACTTGATAAAGAAAATTTAAAATTGGGCCTAGGAAATGTAGCTTAATTGATAGAAAGCTTGGTCATCAACCTCTGAGTGCAGTCTCTACCTTCACAGAAACACGTAGTGGGGCCCACGCCTGCAGTTAGGTCAGCTACATAGTGAGTTCGTGACCATGCCCTATGTGACACGTTGCCTTAAAATAAATAAATAAGACATATAACTCTTCCAAATCTCTAATTCAAATACTGAAGGTCTGAGATAATGTTCTACATACTCTGTCACTGACAGGTGACTTTCCATAAAACCCTTTGCCCTTTAAGAAAGAGTAAACGTATGTCTCACTGCAAAACAACAAAGATTTACATAGCAAGGCTGCAACAGACCCAGGCTTAGATAATTAAGGAGGCAACAGAGCATCCATATAAACAAAGCCTAGAGTTGCCCTGTAAACCAGATAGCTCTAATGGTTGAAGGACATCCCTTGTATCTTTTGTCAAAGATACTTTTCCAAGAAAAATTAAATGTTAAGCCCATAAGGAAAAGCTGATGGGCTAAGACTTTTTCTCATTTTTTTCTATATAATAATACTCTGCCAGTTTCTTAGCACAGAAACCTTGAAATCGCTGCTGACATTTTCCTTACCTACAGTCTTTCTCAGTCACATCACTAAAAGTGGTTGCATTTCATTCCCTTTTCCAGAAAAACCATTCAAGGTCATAGATTTGTCAAATCCAACTATTTCTTCTCAACAAAATGACACTATGTGTTCCGTGGTGACAACTATTTCATTCAATATCACAAATATTTTATATACATTATTTCTTCTGACAACCTAAGCACCTGAAAAGATATTGCTAAATGACTCGTTAAAAAAATCTTAGAAAGGTCAATTAACAACAACAAAAAAATCTTAGAAAGGTCAATTAACTTGTCCGAAGTCATGGGGCTGATTGATGGACTAACGGAACAGGAATCCAGGTAAGGGAGATTTACCAGAAGAGTCTTGCTAGAGGCTCCCAGCAGGTAAAACACCACCTTTCTCTCTTCCACATGTGACTTCTCATCGGTGCTCTCTAGACTGCTAACAGGCATACAGTTCAAGTCCCCTCAGTAACTGAAATACTACTGAATCCTTGGCATCAGGAGGCACCTCCCGACTTCTCCTCATCACTTTGATCTTTGCTTAGCCAGTCAATTCTGTGAAAGTTCATCTTCTGTCTAGATGAATGGTTAGGACCACGAGTGGGACAAACATGATTCAAATCCTAGTTCTTACACCTACCATGTCACTTTGGATGTTACATAAATGCTCTAATACTCAGGGTACATGTGTGTAAGAAGGAAGGTGATTCTAATGCCTTGCTTTCAGTTTGCTGAAATTAATGAAGTGTGCAAAGAAGAGTCTCATAATGACCGACACACTGTTTTCATTTTTATGGCATCATATACTTCCTATGGAGATGTAGCTCAGTAGTGGGGCTTCTTTAAATTTTTTTTTATTTAAAATTTATCTGTTTATCCTAATTTCAAACTAATAAAAGAATTAGGTTTCAAAAGGAAAAATAAAGCTTTACTTTACTTCTGTTTGTGTGCTTTGAAGTTCCTGAGCAAACACTAAGAAAGAAGTAATTGACTCAAAATGCCTATTAAGCATGTATATGAATAAAACACTGAAGGAAAAGATAAATGGGAAAGATACCAAAATCTTTCATTCACTTATAAAAAATTATAGAATTATCTCTTTGAAAGTCACGAACTCTCCCAAAGGTGTGTTTATGTATGTACATAGAAAACAATGTATATTTGAAGGTCACAGAACAAATCTGCCTTTCCTTCCCTCCTTCCCTCCCTCCACCGTCTTTGCTTGTCTGTCTGTCTGTCTGTCTTTGGTGTATAGTCATGTGAAGGGAGAGAGTGAACGCCCTTACACACTCTTCTACTTACTTCCTAAGATAAAGCCTCTCACTTAACCCAGAGCTTGACTGCTAGTCACCAAGCCCCAGTGATTTTCCTGTCTCTGGACCTCACAGCTCTGAGATTACAGGCAGACAAAAATCTCTGTCCATATCTGGCATTTTATATGAGTGCTGAGATCTGAGCTCAGAGTCTCCTACTTGTGCAGAATCACTCTTCACACATTGAGCCATCTTTCCAATCCTCTACTCTTGTTTTTTGAGGAAGGGTCTCTTGCTGACTAAACACATCAGCTGGACTTGGGTGGGCTGCCCCAGAGGCCCTAGGGATCTGTCTATCTCCACCTCTGTGCTTGACTTTTTAAAAATGGTCTCTGGATACCTAACCAGAGTCCTTATGCTGCATAATAAATATTTTATCTAAAGAGAAATCACACATCTGGGTGTGGTGACACATGCCTGTTATCCCAGCACTTAGGAAGGCAGAGGCAGGAGGATCTCTGTGAGTCTGAGGCCAGCCTGGTCTACAAAACAAGTCCAGGACAGTCAAGGCTACACAAAGAAACCTTGTCTCCAAAAAAAAGAAATAAAAAGAAAAGAAAAAAGAAAATCAACCAACCAAACCAGAGAGAGAGAGAGAGAGAGAGAGAGAGAGAGAGAGAGAGAGGGAGAGAGAGAGAGAGAGAGGTCACAACAGTTTTCTACATTCTCATTTTAATTTACATTTAGGATAAAGGGTTTTAAGTACTCCAGATGGAAACAAGAAAAGGAGCACAAACGAAGACTGCTTCCTGGGTGTACAAAGAGAACAAAACTTGCAGTAAGAGGTAACTGCAAAAAGCATTATACTGAGCTGGTTACAGTGTTCTACATGTGAATAGTTTCAGAGATGAAAAACAGATGGTGATTAAGAATCTTAGTTTCACTGTGTCTCCATGGAGACAGTGGCCTAGAAGGCATTCTGGAAGAACTAGCTCTCCAAAGTCCTGCTGGTGCCTGTACAAGAGAAGAGGTGAGTGGGCAGAGGTAAAGTGTAAAATGAACCTTCAGGGTCTTTAGGAACCTTCAGGAAAGGAAGAGTGTAGTTTTTATTATTATAGAAAGACTCCATGGAAGAGAGTCACATAGAAATTATTCTCACATTTGTTAATAATATCTGGAAAGCTGGCTGAGGGTCTGCCTCAGGCCTATGAATATGTTAGCTTTGAAATCCCTAAATCTTCTTCCTGTAAAACCAGACTTTAAAAATTGTCCTATTTTTCTAGTGTCTTATTTATTCTTATATTTTTAAATTAAATCTTTAAATATCCTCAGAAAAAATACAGGAAATGTTTTATTATTAATTTATTCTCTCATATATTATGTCCTGACTGCAGTTTCCCCTCCTTCCTGTCCCCACATCCTCCCTCCCCATCCACTTCTCTTCCTTTTCCCTTCAGAAAAGGCCAGGACTCTCAGGAATATTAACCAAATATGGCTAATCAAGTTCCAATAAGATTAGGCACCTCCCTTCATATTAAGGCTGGATGAGGCAACCCAGTAGAAGGACAAGGCTCCCCAAAACAGGAAATAGTAACTAGCTAGTTAATACTAACTTTCACAGAAAAAAAAATGGCATTACTTATATCTTTGTAGAGTATAAAGACATTTTCTGAAAGAAACATTATTTTTGTTGTTGTTGTTGTTTTTTAATGTGTTTTTGCATGGGCTACAGAGATGGCTCAGCAGTAAAATCAGTGACTTTTCTTACAGAGGACCCAGGTTCAATTCCTAGCACCCACGTGGAGGTGGACAACTGCCTGTAACTCCAGTTCCAGGGAATCTGATACCAAATATGGCTTACACAGGCACCAGACAGGTATAAGATACATAGTCATACATACAAGCAAAACATCTTCTCATGCACATGAAATAAAAATAGGTCTTTAAAAGCTTATAAAATAATTTTTAAAATGTGTTTTGCTTATGAACATATGAGTGGTTCTAAACATTATATTTTTGCCTCAATGAAGTAGTTGTAGTAACTTAAACTATAATTTGAGGAGGTGCTTATTTTAAAAAGTGACATTCTCAGAATTCTCCAATAGAGACTTTTCTTCCACTTAGAAAAGAACACTAAATGGTCAAACGGGCATTCGGTATGCCCACTCTTCACTGGGCTTGAGGCTTGATGAAAACGATCAGGCAGATTTTGGAAGCAACACAATGCCATCATTGTCAAGCTGAGTTCTGAGAGACCCTGCTGAGATTCCAGGTTCTTGTATCCCAGAGGAAAGAACTGTACCAGGGACAAAGGCACAGTGGTAGAAATACAGACACGTAGGAGCTTGGAAAAGTTACAGGCGTAGGCCATGGCCATGAGGGTCTGTGACACAGTACCGTCCTCCCACATTTGGAGACTGTTTTTTTTCCCCTCACATATGCTCTGTGGCCAGGAGGAGGGATTTCCAGTGGTTCCATCAACTGATTTGTTTCATATGCTAATTTTTATGAGTGTGTAAGTTAGTCCCCTGCCACAATAATATAGCTTAAAAAGAGGAAGAGGAAAAAGAAAGTGGGTAGCCTGACTCTCCAGCCCTGAGCACACCATGCTGACCTTAGAGTGGTATTGTGACCTTAATGCCCAGTCTGGAAATAGAAGATCTTTGCTGTGAAGTTACTTGTAGAATGCGCTAACTCTAGTACTCATTTCTACATGTTAGGTAATATTTTGTGCCCATCATAAGTTGTGTTACTTTAAATATTATAAATTTATATTATTTTTTTTAAAGCGCCTAGTACAAGAAAGTGCCAAATAATTGCCAAACAAATTAAAAGCAAACAAAAAGAAGAGAAACAAGTTGAAAAGGAGGGAGACCGAACAAGAGCCGAAGTGTAGGGATTGACACACCTGTAGACCCTGTGCCAGAGCAAATGACACAAAGAAACAGCACAACAAAGGGACACTAACTTGGCGTTTCCTTGCTCCAAGCCTACTGTACCTTCCCACTGTACCTTCACATGGAACTGTTTATAAACCAACTACTTGACTTGTCAAATTGATCATATTGAAGAGCCATCTCTTTTCAAGGAGAATAAAACTCTATGATAGTTTAAGGATATGGAAATTAGCATACATTGTCCCTTGAAATGGGCTAAGGTACAATTTGCTATAGGACATTTAGAACGGCTTCAGGCCAAAATGCCTTGGAGTTTTCCTAAGTAATAACATGGGACACATACTAGCTGTTAGTATTAGTTACGGTGAATTGAACTGTTGCCGTAGAAAACATCTAGGGGCTTTCCTTTATGCTTCTGAGATTTTATCAGCCTCAGACACAGACTTAGTCATTTATGATTTGGGCTGTGCGAAAGTAAATAATGGAAAGATAGGGTGTGTTAGCCTGCATCAAGATTTAAGGGAAGACAAACAATAAACACAATTAGAAAGAATCCAGATGCTTAGCAGGGCTGGCAGGATAAACAGCTCTCCAGTAAGTCTAAACAAAACTCTTAAAAACAAGGCCCTATCACAGACAAAAGAAGTGAAGCTTTCAGTTAGCCTTCTAATTGATTAATTGAAATGTCAAGACCACACAGCACAATTCTCACAACACTCCTTTTTTCAACCTTAAGGTTCCTGAATTTTTAAATCACTCAGCAAACATTTATATGTATCGTGTGTGCTTTGCTCATGCTGGAGTCCTCTCATTAATAGGCTGCAAGTCCCTTCTATGCTCATGGAGATACGGCAGCTGATGAGTGTGGCCGCACGTGTCCAGTCTGTGGCTGTTCCTGGACCGTTTTTCCTCCAGCTGACACCTGCTCCTGCTGCTGGGAGGAGTCAACTGACCTGACTGACTGAACTCGTGGAAAGGCTGAAACCTCGTCAGCCAGCAGAATTGTTGCCCCACAGTAAGAAGAGGAATCTCAAAAGTAAATATCCATCTGTGTGATCCAAAATGGCACTTATGCCTCTAATATCACCATCTCAAATGGGATATTTGCCCTAAGTACCTTGAAAAAGCTTTTTACTTGCTTCAAGATACAGTACATCCAACACATGCTCATCACTGGATATATTTTTATTTAATTCAATGACAATTGGATTAAGTAGGTTTTATGGAAACCTAAAGAAATATGTTATGAAATGTGCATAACAGAATCCATGCAATAATACTGCTAGTACAAGGAAGTTTTGTGATGAATATTTTTGCACTACATGTTTTAATTCTGTGTAGGATAGTTATAACTGTTACTGTACATAGAATTCTAAGAGATAACATGGCACTTTGATGCCTCTGTAGATCATTTCCAGTGGTCTCACATCATCCACCTTCCTAGTATTCATCATCAAGAATTTATTAATTATGTCATAAATTATTAGTTGTGTATTAGTACTCATTAATACATCTTCTGTGGGCTTATTTGATTGATACTCTTGCTTGACTTAAAAACATATGTGTGTTCTATGCCTTACATTCTTGTAGGCTTGTGTCCTCACTGTCCTAATTTAATGAATTAATATGATCAAAAACCATGTTAATATTAAATCCAACAAGAGAAATATGAATGTGTTTTCATAAATATGATCTATATATTTCAGAAATTTCCAATAGCATTGATCAGATATTAACTTCAGTAAGTAGGTCTCTCTGAATGTTCTTCTAATTAATTGGTGAATATGGAGGAGAGTAAATTGCATTTTCTTTACCTGACTGCAGTTTGTCACCATTACACGGAACATACGAAAATCTCACCTCTGCTGAAACTTCTCCAGATTTTCCTCGGTGAGGAATTTCGTATGCCTGCATCTGATGCTTAGTGAGTCTTGCAGATTTCGCAGCAAGTTCCCTCCAGCCTCTTCCGAGCTTGACAGCCGAAGTCAGAATAACGGCCTCTTGGATAAGATGTGCCACCAATCCTTGGCAATCCATTTTTAGCAGAGCCTGAGGCAGCAAGTACATACCACAGAGTGGTTAGAGACCACTCATTGACTTTTTCCCTTTAAACTATAATTTGCATTACATATTCTAGAAATTGGAATCCCTTTTCCCACCACATATGTAGTTGAGGTTTTTAAACTCAGAACACTGATTCACATTTAAGAAAATTCAGCAAGAAACTACAGTGATAATAACTACACTAGAATTAGGGGATGTTAGTATTGGTAACTAAAGTGGGTAAACCATTTTACTAGTACAGGCCTTAATACCTTTAGCTTCTAATAGAACAATATCCACTCTTTTATCAGTACCCACAGCTCCTGCAGTTGAAAATTTCTTAATCTAGAGCTAATTGCTCACTCTTCCTAAAACTTATTCCTTTCCTTATCAAAAGATTAACACAGAATCAATGTTAGCAAAACTTTTTTCTAGAATCAAGTTTATTGAATAAACATGATACTCCTTTAATTTTTGAACAAAGTTACAGAAGATTCTGAACTTAAATCATCTATCTTCCTCACTACTAGTATGATTCTGTTAATATTAAACCACAAGGTAACAAAGGCAAACACTCTCCCACAATGGGAAAATGGAATGCTGCCAGACTCTCTTTCTTCATTTATTTCAGACTTGAACGTTCTCCCTTACTATGTGTTTCAGGCAAGTTTGAGAGTTTCTTTTATGCTTTGAGTACATTTAAAAACATATGAATATATATGTGAATACACACACACACACAAATAAGTCTGTAAACATGCTTGGCAGTTTCTCATTATGTAAAGGTACCTAGGGGTTTTATCTACCCATAGGAAAGAGTAAATAAAATTACATTAATAAAAAAGGCACCAGTTAAAACCCACCATGTATATTCTCATAAGGTCTATCTATAATTAGAGGGACAGTACATGGACTCTAAATACAAGTTCTATTGATCCTTCTGTTTGTACTGATCAGAGGTGGCCCCCGTGATAAACAATACCAGATCAACAGTCCTCCAAAGTACACTTGAGTTTTTGTGGTATGACTTTACCCTAGCAAAGTACAATTTCATAAGCAATATATGCTATATCTTTGTGATGCTTTTTATAATAAATATGGGTACAATACCATTATGCCTCATCTTCTAGAATTAAGATAAAAATGGACGCTGAAGGGTTTTCAGAAATGTCACATATTAACTAGACAAAGGCAGTCACTCTTAACATCCCAACTTGGCCTATCAAGACATAGAACAAGAAAAATTCACACTCACACAAAGGATGTTTGACGACACAGATATACCACTGCCATATCAATTGCTTTGCTAACAGATGGCCAGGCCAAAGCCTCTTTCAGAAGGATATCTTGATGGAATCACTGAGGCTTAGTATTAGGTTTTTGGGTTCCATAGGACTCACACTCTTGAATGGGTCTCTATCAGCACTGTCTAATCAAGGCATTCTATAAAATATTATACACCACCCAAGCTACTGGTATGATTAGACCTGAATTTTCAGATCAGTAGGCCAAGATAACTTATTTTCAGCTGCTAAGAAAATAAAGTAACTTTCTGTTTGTAGTTCTATGAGTCTGTGCTGTACATCCAAGTTACAAAAAGGAGCTATTACAAAATGAAAGTGTGGTTTATGCTGAATAGCTTTTAGTATTCAGTCACCTGGTCCATCGTCATTAAGAACACAGCATCTTATAATAGAACTGCCCATTCTCCAACTAGACATTGTCACTCTAAAGTTTTAACTGCTCTTGGTTGTCAACATATTTTTAACATAAAAATTATTAATGTCACAGATTGAATTCCTCCACCATCTTTCTTTCTGTGCTGTTCCTTGCTTTATTAAAATGTTACTTCTTTACATGTCTCTGTCCACTGCCTTATTCATCCTTTTCATGTTTATGGGCACTGTTTTCATACTTATGCTATTCAGAACACATACTGACATATACTTGCAAAAGCATTTTATGACATACACCAATATACGTTCACACACACACACACACACACACAAACACACACACACTATTTGAAGAAGGCATTAGCATGTAGCATTTAGGAAATATTAGTTATTTGTATACATTCACATTTTAATCTCCTTTAAAAATATCATATTGATACTTTACAATATGGCATTAATTTTTGTTTTAAATCCAATTCTTTATAGCTCTCTACAAGGCTTACCACAGGGTCAATACATGAGGTAAAGAGCTGATCCTTGGGAATTATATTAGAATATTAAATACAGTGTTAGAAGAATCATTGTTGGGGTCATGAAGTATTACATACAGAAGAACATTAAATTGATGAAATAATAGATAATACTTATATGTTTGAAGAAAACAAACACTCAAAAATGAGTCTCTGGTAAGGCTGGGTATTTTTGTTTAAGTTTGTTGTTATTTAATTTCATATTATGGAGCTCCTCAGATATTTGAAGGGCTGTCTAAATATTTGAGAAAAAAGAAATAATATGTAAAGTTTAAAAGATAAGGCCCAACACAAGCACAACCTTTAAGTTCTCTTAAAAGATAATCCTTACAGATTTGCTTTCTGAGAAGAAAGCACAATTGACTTTCAAATCATGAATCCACAGCTATGACCTTGTAGGAAAAGTTACCTACTTCTTTTTCAGTGGCTTCAATGTATTTGAGCCTACTAGTTCTTCACTTCACCTCTCATCTTTATTATACACATCATCAAACTTATGAAATTCTCTAAAATGAATTACAATGATCAACCAGTACTCACCACAATTAGTTCATAAAGAAACTTCTTGGTATTTCTGTCTTCATGGCAATCTTCCTTTAACTTCTTAACAACATAAGAAACCCTTTCCGCTTCCTTGTCTGCTTGAATCCTATCAAAATCTTCCTGTACCAGATGTGAGTAGCCCAGGACATCAGCTAAAACTTTCCAGTCATGAACTTTTTCTGACACCAGGGTCAATACAACAGAGTATATATAAGTCAGATTTTTAAATGGCAAGGCAATTTGTTCCAGAAGGTTCTTGGTTGTCAAAAGGCTATCAGATAGAGACATCACTTGTTCTTTGGAAATCACCTTGACATTTTTGCAATGAATGAGTCCAATTTTACCTCGGAGGACTCCTACGTACCATTCTTTCACTTTGGATTGTCCGATGGCTCTTACTGTATCTTCTCCAAGAAGGACAATTGTGTCCCCTTTTAGATACTCAAGTAAATAGTCAATCTTACTTTGCCTCACTACTGTCTTCAGCGTGACCCCATAATTGGTAAAATTCAGTTTTTTATCTTGGAAAGTAGGGTACTTAACAAGCCCTGTGGATAATAAAGGCGTTTTCTGTCCGTCTCTCCCCTTCTGGAAAAAGCCTGGCAGATATGAGAACCTTTTTAGATTTGGAGGTGGATCAGGCGAAGTGACAAAGAACTGTGTCACTGGTTTTCCATCGGAGGGCTCCACCTGAACCCGGAAAACAAACAAGTGCATCTCTCTGCGGTCAACTGAAGAAAAGAAAACTTGTTGATGAACTATCACACCTGCTTCCAATTGCCTCTGTGAAATTACTTTTCTTTCTCTCTCTGCCTTTACTTCAAAGTCAGGATCACATGAAAAAGCCGAAATAATTAAATCTTGTGGCTTGTCAAGTAAAAATGAATGTTTCCCCCAGAGGTGAAATACAACTGGAGATGTGCTTTTTCCACCCTTCTTAATGTCAGAGACTGTAAACTTTGCTGGCACATAGTTGTGTCCACAAACTGTGAAGACAGCAGTAAAACTTGGGTGGATATATTTGGGTCCATAAATTCCAATGGAGGTGGTTTTGTGGATGTAATCCCAAATAGTAGTAGCTGGTGGCTGAATGGTCTTAGCTTGTACAGCTATGACTATGTACGTTACCTGGCTCAGTTCAAGGAGCTTTGCTTGGATGGTATCTTTGAAGGTGTAGCAGTTGTTCAGTGCTTGGAAAGGACCTTCTTTGTCCAGGCTGTATAAACACACCATTTTTGTCATGACTTGGCTCAGAGGATCCGTTTTCACTTCTGCTCCAATTTTCATCTCCAGCAAAATAGCTTCCATGGTATTCAGGTTGCTTAACCTGATTTCCAACAGAGGGCTTACCGTACAGGAGAGGTCATGGTTCAGCTTTGGTGGAGGATCCAGAAACACCCGCAGGGATACCTCCTGGAATTCTCCTACAGCTACGTGTCCTCGGGGTACATGAACGGTGATATCCGAGTCAGGTAACTGGACTGATCCTCCTTGGTGATTTAACTTATAAACGGCAATGGTCTCTGCAATTTGTGTTTGAGCCCACCCAGGACTCTGATTAATTGTATTCAGATTCAGGCAAGAGCGGGCCAGCTGACGCTGACTTAGCCAAGCCATCTTATATGCTTCTCGGTCACTCTGAAGCCATTCTAAGTCTTGTATTAGGATCTGGTCAGAGTTATTTATACTTGGATGAGTGTGTGTCATATCACCTAAGGTGTCCAGCAGTTCTGAAACACTCTTAGACCTTCCTGACTTCCTTGAGGAAGAAGGCTTAAGCACCTCGTCCATGCCAAGTTCATCACCAGAGGAATCAAAAGAATTTCCTGTTTCTATTTGTCTTAAAAAAAGAAAAGGATCTTCCTTCAAGATGGACATATTATCTCTCTTCTGGTTATTTCTTAGCTGTGTGATGTCATCAAGGAATGGGTTTGAGGCAGACAGCTCGCTCCAGAACGGATTTGTTGCTTTGGCATCTCTGTCTCTACAGAGAGCAGAAGTGGCTGGCCAGTTGTGAGGCAAGCCCAGCCCTTGGCATGCTTGTTATTTAAACAAACAAACAACAACAACAAAAAAAACAAAGGAAAGAGAAAATGAAGTGGGAGTTTAAGATACAACCATAATTAATAGCATCATACCTTAAAAATTCAAAACTTGCTTTAGGTTTTCATTTTTGACCCCTAGGCTGCTGTCTATTACAAGCTCAGTAGTAAATCGTATCAATTTGTTTATAATGAGGAAAGGAGAATTATATACCAAGTTATTTTGAGTACAGATGTATTAATTTTATTGTAAGGTATCATGAAACATAAAGCATATGAATGTTGAGTACAGTCAATAATTACATAAAACAGAACATTAATAATGTATTTAACAGTTTACTTATAATAGGATAAAGTTATGCCTGATTATCTTATGTTTCATTTACCCTTGTAAACTTCTGAAAAAAAAAACAGCCAACATCCAATTTTTCTAAACATTGAGCTGTTGGTCTTAATATATCCAAAAGATTAAGTTGATTTCATTCTTTTCAAATGATATTAAGAAATTTCAAACATATCCATGCACAGTTGAAACAGTTTTTTAAAAGCCTTCTAAGTTAACATCATCAATTATTCATCTTCTGGTAACACTGTATTAATAAATTGAACAATATATTTTGTATGTGTGTGAAAGACACACTGAAAAAATAGATTACTAGTGAATTTACTGCCTGCAGTAACACACTGGACTTTTGAGAGGTTGTAATGGTAAAGGGTGGGATGCCAGTAGAAACAGAAACACTTGATGTATTTCTCAGGAAAGGGCTTGAAGAGCACATGAAAACATTTCCAGTACATCCCATAGCATCAAGGCTATTTCACGTTTAGAGTGACACTTGTTTGCTCTTTGATAGAAAATATTCATCACAAACAGCAGGAATTTGCACTTTTGATACTGCTTTGTGGAAAATGAAAGCCATCATAGACAATTGAGTTATTTGAAATCCTCTTGAAAAAAATTCAGAAATTGTTAGTCATTTCTTCTAACATGCGTAGAACTTTTATCTTGACTTAAGGTGGGTTATGCTACTTCGTAAAAGAAGATGGACTTTGAGAAACAGAAAAAGCATTTCTCTTATTATCACACATACTCAGTCCACCCACCCAAACTCTCTCCAAAGTCATTTTCCTCCCTCTGAATATCAGGCCAACCGGATTCTGCTCCGTGGAGATTATTGGGCTGCCCCTTCCCCGTGCCTCTTCTTTCCCCTCCACGCTTACAGTGTTTGCGAGACGTACTATTCATTTGTTAATCTGTGCAGCTTTATGACATTTACTGTAATCTGTGAGTGTGCTTTGTCTGTGTGTGTGTGTGAGTGTGTGTTGCATATGTGTGTGGGGGGTGCATACAATTACATCTACGTGTGGAGACCAGAAGTCTACATCAGGTGTATCCCTCTGCCACACTTCACCTTATGTTTTGAGACAGGATTTCTCACCGAAGCTGAACTTTATTGATTAGTTACATTTGCTGGGTGGTAAGCTCCAGGTATCTGCTGGTTTCTAACTCCCTAGTGCTGGGGCTACAGATGCACACCTACTCACGGCTTGTAATGTGTGCTGGGCCTCGGGGTTAGGTGGCGACCATTTCACCCACCAAGGCATTTCTCTAGCCCCCCTACTAGTGTATTTTCTTAAGAGACACGTATCTTTAATGTTTTTCCACTCTGTGATAGCATTTGTACTTGGTAATTTTGTAAATCTTCTATAGCACTTTTTAGAGGCAAACTTCCCATATGTACTGGAAAGCACCTGATTTACACAGAAACATCACATTATAAATTCCTGTACCTGTAATGTGATTTTTTGAGAGTTTTGAGGCTTCCATGTCAATCAAATTTCCTTCAGATCTACTTCGAGCGATTCCTCTTGGCCAACAGTAGGCTCTTTCACTGATGAGCATTTTACCACCTACGAGGCAAATAGAGGCATATTAGTTTTCAGCACATGTAAAGTAAGTGGGCAGAAGAAACAATCTAAAAATGTTCATTCATATTTAAGCAGAAAACTTCATGTAAGAATATCTACATAGGTCTCTGTTTCTGGTAGATGTACTGCAATATGTGTTAACATTCTTTTTTTTAATTTTGCAATTCTAGATTAACCACTTACAAAGAATTTACCCTGGAAATGCATTCACTAGTGAGTCAATATAAAACAATGAAAGTCTCAAAGATAAGATAATAAATTAACCTTTAATAGACAAATAATTACTGATTACTAAAATGTTAAATATAACAAATCTGAAAATTTTCTTTCAAATTCTTCTACACAGCCAATGCAATCCCAAGAAAAATTGCATTACATATTTATTATATTATATATTGTGAATATGTTTGTAACTTTCCCCTTTTAGTTTTATTTGAAAAATCAGTTATTATGTTTATCATGTACAAGATGCTATTTTTGAAGCATGTTGACTTAAAAGAAGTTTTTATCTTTGCAAATGCTTAAGATAAATGTTAAAGATACTCCAGAAAAGGAACATGGCAGAACTCACTGCCCTCCAGCTATGGGCATTTATTATAAACGTGTCCTAAGTAATACAGTGTGACATCAGAACAAGAACATGCCAAGGGCGCAGAACTGAGACTCCAGAAGAAGTCTCATGCGCATATGAAACCTGACATCCACCTAACTGAGCCAGCCATGGAGAGCAATTTAGGAGTCATGCATTATTGGTTGTTCATGTAAAAGCAAACAAACAAACAAAACAAAAAACCTAACACTCTCCTCCGCCTCCCCAGTGTCTTCCTCTGTAGCCCTGGCTGGCCTGGAACTCACAGTGTAGAACAGACTGGCCTTATGGCCTTATACTCAAAGAAATCCAGCTGCTTCTGCCTCCCAAGCACTGGCATTGAAGACGTGCAGTGCAGATGCTGTGAAGGAGGAAATGAGAAAAAAGGGGGGGGGGGGGGGGGGAATGACCCAGGGATTGGGGAGCAAAGGCAATATAGAGGGAGGAGGAGGCATAAATAATCCTAAATATTTTTGGAAAGGCCATATGGAACCATTGTTTTATTTAATTAAAATTATGTATATATAAATTACATATGTGCGTAGTTTAAATGAAGCTTTTGCCACTCAGGGTTACAAAGATCCCCTGAAGCCATACGCTGTCTAGCAAAACCCCAGTGCCAAGTATGGGAAACTTCCTTTTGAGTTGTTCGGAGACCAAAAAAAAACAAAACACTGTAACGTTATAGACTACTGCCGCTGCCCTTGATTGCCTCATAGAAAATGAAGGTAAGGTCCTATTGCTGAAGATTCCAAACACTTCAGACAGGGGAGAGATTGAGTTGGATCTGACCTGGAGGCCTCCCCTCTGAGTGTTAGTTATCACGGTGCTGCAGAAGCTATGCAAGGACAGGCTGCCAAGGGAACAGCACAATCAATAGTCGTTTCCAAAAGCATGCCCATGTAACGCAACCATCACCAGAACCAGCACTGAAGGTAACCGACAGTCATCTAACTGTCCATAAGGCCTGTACGTCACCCCAGATGCTGTAAACCTGGCCCATGGGGGCCTATGGCTGCTGCCACTTTCCTAAAGCAGTGTATTTTCTAACTGCACTCTTATCTTACACCCACAGAGAGCTGTAGCTCTCACCTTCCATCAACGGTGTTGCTTTCTGCAGCAGATGGAGACAATTACAGAAAGCCCCCACCAGTCAAAAATGCAGAGAACAACTGACTATGGGCACCTGCCCCCGGTAAATAAATCTACAACACAAGCCCTACACCTAAGAGTCAAGAAACATTTCAGAACTGTAAGAGCCAAAGGGCCAGCAAATACGCATCGAGATGGTGTCTTTTGTATATAATAGGAAAGCTTTGCCTGCGAAATCTCACTAATATGGTAGCCTAAACAGAAAACCCAATAAAAAGGGAAACTGTATATGCTCTAGCAGAAGTATTAATAGATACAACCACTTGGAAATCTATGTGGAAAGATCCATGAGGATGCAGGAGCCTGGTACTCAGGAACTCCAATTCCATTCAGCTGCTTCTCTAAAACTGTGTTGAGTGATTATTAATGTTTAATATCAGTCAACAAAACTCTGTAGGCAACTAAAGAATGAGGTCTGAAGAAGTAGCCATCCCCAAGGAAGAGCAAAGCAATTGGTTATACACCATCAAACGGTCAAGCCCTTAAAACACACATACAACTAGCATTATACAGAATGAGCAAGGTATATTTTTATATTGAGGAATGCATATGTATAATGTAACAACAATTAATTTATTTTTAAAAACAGTCCATGAACTTGAAAGAGAGGAAAGAGGGTTATTTATGAGGACTTGAAGGGAGAAACGGGATTCTATCATAATCCCAAAAATGAAATATAATTTAAAAAGATTACACATGAATATTTAGTAATTACATAAATATAAGCTGAACTAAAACAAACTGTCTTTCATCATATAAGTGGATAAATAAATTGTGGTATTTTTATTAAACAGTGAAGATACATGAATTACAGATAAAAAGTATAGACATTATGTCTAGAGTTCAAATCCTGAGTGAGATTCAGTTAGTGTTACATACAGATTTCCCTTTGTTCCTTGACTGAAAACAAATGTTTAAAAGTCTGACCTTTCAGTGGACTAAAATAAGGCTCAAGGGGTTGAAGAGATGGCTGTGTTTAAAGCACTTGCTATTCTTTCAGAAGACACGGGTTTGATTCCCTTTGCAGTGGCTCCCTGCCGTTTGTAACTTTAGTACCAGGGCATCCAACACTGTCCTCTGGCCTCCGAAGAAGCAGCATGCATGTGGTGCAAAGACACATACAAGCAAGGCACCCGTACATATGAAATAATTTCTTTCAAGTTCAAGTAATGGGGGATGACTAACTTAAAAAGCAAGTGATGACATAGAAAAACTTTCTTCTTAATGTAAGAGCCAGCACATACACCTGGTGGCACAAGATTCCTGTTTTCCCCATCTTAAAGTTCCCAATGCTGCACCCTAAGAATGCCCAGCCTTTCTAGCCCCGTGCCAGCAACAGGCTATCTTCTCGCTCTGACTAATGAGTTGACCTTCAAGTTGACTTTCCTATTTGGCATAACCCCTTTTCAGTTTTTGACTTCTTTTCAAAAGAAGTTTTTTTGGGGGTTTGTTGTTGTTTTCCCAGAAGTCATGATTCATGCATTTCATACCAGGTCTTGGGAAGCTGAGGCAGAATGATTGTTGTGAGGTCAAGGCCAGCCTGAACTATGTAGCGAATTCCAGCTAAAGTGAGGTACCAAGAAAGATACAACTCACATAAAGGAAAAAAAAAATTACAAGCCTTTACTGGCTTTATAAAGAGTAAAAGGAATAAGAAAGGAGAAAGAAAACAAGAAAAAGAATAAGGGAAGGGGTGGCACAGGCAAAAATAACTTAAAAAGTAGGATATTTAAAAACCTAAATGGTCCAATAACAAATTTTCCTGTGATAGGGGAAATTACACTGAAAAATTGAGTTAAAAAATGAATTATGCAATATGCAAATTTCTTTGAGTCCTCAAGTTTCCTGGCAGCCCTTTAAAAATTCCGTGGTTGGATTTCACCAAGTATGATATCCAAAGTTAAAAGTCCTTAGCACACCACAGGCTGACAGAGCTCAAGTCCTTCAGCAAAATTTAGCAAACTCTAATTAACAAAGAAAAACAAGTCTTTTAGTTGGAGAAGCATTTTCAGGAAAGATAAAGTATATTCTAAATGAAAAACGAATTTAACCATCTGTCTGAGCTCTTTCATTTTTTTTTTTTTTTTTTTTTTTTTTTATGGGGCAGGGGAGGACAATCAAGTACAATTTAAATTCCAAGATAATTTGAAATGAATAACCTTCCAAATTAAAAAAAAAATCTAACGCTTTGAAATAAAACAAGAAGCCCTTACAGGGAAAGCACCCACCTGTCCTTGGGCGGTTGTATTAATATTATATAAGGACCACGACACTTCAGGAAAGCCAGCATAATCCCACTAATGAAGGATTATGGCACCTGGGGAACACAGGGTTATTGCTTGCAGTTCTTTATCCGTTCAGTCCAGACACCTGAGTCATCCACAGTTCCGGTGTAAACGGGTGTAACCAGACTCACCTGCAGGTCTACTCAAATAGAGCCTGCTTGGCTCACCTCACTGCTTCTGCTGTAGAAAGCCTGGGTTTGTAGCCAAGATTCTGAAACAAAGTTACCCAATGAAGTGTTTGTGGGAGGCTCATGCTGAGAACTACACTCTGAGAACTCCAGTGCTTTCCCGGCTGGGTTACAGGCTGCTCCCTACAACCCCTGAAACTCTTCCTGTCCCAATCTGTCAGTACACAAAATTCACCACAGTACTAGATCCCAGCTCTAGAGCAGCACATGGACACGAGGAGAGGTGGAATGTGGAAAACAGTTGGGACTAGAGTAGGAGAGGGAGGAGTGTGACCACTGCTGAGAACAAGGTGACCCAGGGTTGCGAGGAGCACAGCCACCCTTACACTGCCCTGGGTTATGTTGCTGTTTTACTCAGGGCAGCTGCTATGCAAAGCAGTGTTTGTCACCAACCGTTGTCTAGAAAGGCATCAGCAGGTGTTTTCGGGAATAAGCAGATGATCATCTACTATGCACTTAATGTGGAATACAGGTTTCCTGATATGCCTTTTACTTATTCTGAGTGTTTAATCCCCAGTCACCACTTTTTTCTTAAAGAATTGATGAGCAAAGTTTTGTCCTTGAGTCATTTAGTCCGTAGTCAACTGGGGAACTTGACCAGACACACAACTTGAATGTTCCAAGAGCTTTGTGAGGGAGAAAAGGGTGGGAAGGGTATCAAATATGATCTTAAAAAAAAAAAAACACTTGAAAACAATAAAAAACAATGCACTTTAAAATATTTCTTTCTTTAAGAAGTGTCAATCTGCTTTCCCCTTGGCTGGGATGGAACCAGAGACTTGCACATTCTAGGCAAGTGCTCTAGCACTAGGCTCACCCCAGATCTTTGAAATGTCTGCAGTGATCTTTATATAATGAAAATCATTATATTGTAGAAACCGGAGAGGCACCAGATATCTTCAGTAGTCTTTGAGTGTCTCAGATCCCTGTGGTTTCCAAAGACCTGTATTGTATTTAATTCTTCCAATGGTGTGTTATGTGGCATTATACATACATACACACACACACACACACACACACACACACACACACACACACACACGTCAGCTACCACGCTTTTAGATGATGGAAACCACTAAAATGTTAGGGAAGAATCTGATGGACTAATAGACGTTAAGTTCTAAATGTAAAACCTGTTCAAATAATATATCACCATGCAAATGCATTTGGTGTGAAAGACCTGGCTGGCTCACAAAGGAATCACTGTCACTAAAGACACTCACTAGCCTGTTAACGGTCTGTATGCTAATGAATATGTGGCCTTCTAGGACATCACCTCTAGCTCATGTTCTGATGGAGATGTCTATACCCTAACACCAGCTATGGAGTAGCTACAGTTATTTGTTAAGCAAACATTCTAAGCAAATATTTAATGAGTTTGAAAGCCTGACAGCAAATTTCTGCAGGCACTTTACATGATTCTCTGGGGAGGGCAGCAGAGAGCCTGTCTTAGGAAGTTTAATAAAGGATAGTAATTTCTATGATGCTTCTAGCACTGGTAGCTCACATCACTTCATTAATATATTATCTTGTTAATATCTATGTATGATGTGGGGTTGATTACTTGTTTATGTTTTATTAACCTTTATTCACTGCCACAGCCTAAGTTCATGGAAATTATAAAAATTCTACAATATAATATATTTGGATATGTCAGAGAGAGATAGCCAACAAGCTAGAATCTCTTGTGCCTCTAGTTTGATGATGTTGCCAAGAAACAGCCCTATAGCCTTCACTCCAGATGACAAATTATCAAGGGCTCTGAACAGATACACAAAAGAAATAACTCAAAAAAAAATTAAACAAAGGGCATAGCCATGTGACCTCTTCTCCAACAACATCAGACCCTGCTCCCAGAAGAGCCCTTTGCTAAATTTAATGATCTGATGAAAATTTTGTTACATTTTGGACAAGAGATTACCAGAGTGACTAAACATCTGAGAAAAACAACTTAAAGGAAGACTTATTTTGGCTCATGATTTTAGAGTGACCATTCCGTAACTAGCTGGTTCCATTGTTCTTAGGCCTGTGGCAGGCAGGAGCGTCATGGTAGAAAGGCCTGGTGCACTTACAAGGTCACACTAACCCAAAAACATGGAGGAAAGCTTCTCACGTCAGAGTAGCCAGGAAGCAGACAAAGTCAAGGAGGGGGGATCTGGCACAAACGCAGACAAAACGCTATTGTGCACCGTGTAAAGATCCAAACGCCGACTTCTTCCCCCACTCTGCCTACATATCTGGTTGCAATCCTTGTTCTGAGAATCTTCTGTCTCAGTGTTGTGTAAACACTGCTCCCCAGTTGTTTCCCGATGTATCAATAAAGCGGCTTGACAGCCAATCCCTGAGCAGGGGAGAGATTAGGGCTAGACGGGGAGAAGAAGAGAGAGAGAGAGAGGAAGTAGGGATTCAGCCATGGGCAGAGGTCCAGGAGACACGAGGAGGGAGCAGCTGGAAAGAGAAAGTCATAAATGCAAGTATATCTGTTATTTACTCTGGAAGAAATTCAAACGAGCACAGAGGGCTAAGAATAGATTAATACAGCTCAGTTCTTATGCTGTAAAGCTGGTTAAACAAATAGAATAGTCCAGTCTCAATTATTTGGGTGTTAGTCAGGTTAAGAGAAACTGCAACACACACACACACACACACACACACACACACACACACACTCATACTTACACACAACTCATGTGCACATACACACACACAATCACATGTGCACACACATGTGTGCATACACATGCACACTCACACACACACTCTCTCACACACACACTTATAAAGGTAACATTAACACAGCAGAGTCTTCAGAGACACTCTCTTTGATGGTCTGCTTCCTCAAATCATTCCCCTCCCCTGGTAGCCGACTTGGTTAGGACAGAGCTCTCATGATCTAATCACATGTCGAAAGTCCACAGCTGGCAATCAGGCCTTTATCCAACACATGAGCCTTTGAGGGGGTATTTGATAAAGTCAGATCATAATAAGGCTCTACATTTTCATTAAACCCTGTCAACTTTGTAATTATCCTAGTTCACTAAGCAGGTAGTGTTTATCCTTAGAACCAGATACATAGCTGAATTTACAAGTAGCCACGAAAAGGGGGGAAAGCACTGGCTTGAATAAAACAAAAAAATTGACTATCAATTAAATCAAGCTGTAGAGAACTGAAGTATGAATATGGCTAAATTTTAGGTTTATTGTTGATAGGTTTAGGAGTAAAAAAGCCACTGACTGGCAGTGAAATTAACAAGAAGAGAAGAGTTATGGGAACAGTGCTACTCATTCCCATTAATTTCACAAAATGATTGTTATATACCAGCAAAAGTAATCATAGCTTAGAATTTAAGACAAATAGCAAACATGGCAAAAAGGTTTGTTAACTAACTAGACAGATATAAACAGGTCTGAAGGTAATCGAGGATTTATTCCTCATCATCAGCCTTACCACATCTTAAAAATTTTAAATAAGTAAATAAGCAAATAAATAAAATAGAGTATATTTTGAAAGTTCAGAGCACAATTCATGAAAAGAGTATTCAGTGTAGTATTGTAGACATCTGATAAAGTATACATTATAAAACGGCACTCTTCTGCTATTAGGCAAAGAATATAATTGTCAATGGATATTTGCTATTTTAATTTTATCTATTTTCAAGTAGGCTCCTTTTTCATGGCTATGGTATGCACACATACGTACTATGGTTCAAAGAGAATTTGAGAACACTTACAAATATTCAAATAACACAAGTTTAAACATAGAAATGTATATTATTCTTGGGTAAAATGTTAAAATCAAAACAAGTAAAAGAACAAATTAGGAGTGGCATTTGAAGGAAATCAGTGGAAAAGCAAAATAAAAATATTTTCAAACATTGTGCCGAGGGCTTGTTTACTTAGTAGCGATGATCCAGAAAGGGGAGTCTTCCTTTGTGAAAATGGCTGCATCAGGGAAATACTATATTACGTCCAAGCTTCTCAGTGAAATGCCCAGCAGGGACACAGTGTTCCTGGGATGCAGAGGACTGAGGAGCACCATCATTAGTCTACGGAGAATAACTTCTTACAGTCATTTCAGCAACAGGTCCCTTTCCCAGAACTCGGTTGGTACACGTCAACGTCATCTCACCCAGACCCAACCCTGTCGGCTCAGAAGGGAACCGTGGATCCAGCCAAGCAGCTCTCTGCCTCTGATTCTAACATAGGAACACATATCAGGCGATTCCCAAAATGAGAAGAGACACAGTGCAGCAGCCCGGTGAGACCTACCGGACACGGCATTTCTCATCTGAATTTCTGATGGCGTGTTTCAGATTAAACAGACAAATTCTGACTCCCATGTCCTGAGTAGCTTTCTCCTGAGACCCTAACAGTTGGCTAGGTAAAATTATACCCTCATCAAGGAGCTAAAGCACAGGCTTGGGTGGAAGGTGTCCAGTATTTGTATATTGTCCCTGGATATGGGCTGTGGTTTTTCTAGGCTACAGATCGAGCATTCATGGAAAATTGTTAACGAAGCTGTTACAGGCAGCATAGGGCATCTCCAGTGCCCTATTGCTCAACACTAACTTTAAGTGGTAGATGTTCCTAGCAAACACTTGGGGATGAATTAGCCCAGAGTTGCATTGCTGCTTGAGTTGTCAGCTGTGACTTCTGTGACATAACTGTTGGTCTTATGACACATTATCCCCACTGCACCCCACCCCCACACCTTACCAAGCAAAAGAAACATTCTGGCTTGTGTTTTTCTGAAGGCTCACAGATCAACTCATGACTCAAAAGGGCTGAAGCCAAAGAGAGATTTACAGTGTAGCCAGCGAAGCTGAGGCATCAGGCCCTCAAATTCCAAGGAACTGAACCTGCGTCACAGTTTGTTTTCTTATTTGCTTCAAAGCATCCTTGCCAGTAAATCACAAGCACTTCCTGGTTGTCCATGAGCCATGTTTCTGGTGTTCTTCTCTTACACACAAATCCATTTTGAAAAAGCACAAAGGCTCTAGAGTCAGAATTCTGTTTCAGATCTTTTCATATAAACTTGGAAGTAGTAAACATTTCTCTGTTCTGTGGACTGTCGGTGAAACTGCCTTGTCAGGCCCCTCAGTAGGAGAGGATGTGCTTAGTCCAGCTGCAACTTGAGATGCCAGGGTGTGTTGGGACCCCTTGGGGGCCTCTCCTTCTCTGAGAGGAAGGAGAGAGGGACGCATGAGGGTGGGCTGGGAGGAGAAGAGGAAGGAGGCTGCGATCAGGCAGAAAAGTGATTAAATAAATAAACAATTAAGGAAAAATAAAGCATTACTTTTAATAATTTTTAATAACCTCATAGTCTTTGTCATGCTACTTCAAAGATTAAATAAAATGTTACATAAAAGGGCAGGCTAAGCGATCCATCTTTTTTTTCCTCCGATTCTTTGGATTATTCAAAAGGAAAAGTCAGAAGTAACTTGGACAAGTGGTCGGCTCCGGTGGTTGCTTCGGATATAGGTGGTTTGAGAATCCAGCCTCCCTCCCTCCCTCCATCCATCCATCCTTCCCTCCCTCCCTCCCTCCCTCCTTCCCTCCCTCCCTTGCTTCCTCTCTCCCTCCCTCTCTCCCTCGCTTCCTCCCTCACTCCTCCCTACCTCTGAAACAGAAATCCCTGACGACTAGCTGTACTTTGGGGACCTATACTATCTCTTTTCTACATGAACATATAGTTTTACTATCTATTGCCATTATTTCTGAAAAAAAAAATAAAAAGGGCAGGGGGCCTGGACTCGTGACAACAGCCATATACACAGCGGGTTTCAGTAGAAAGAATAGTGCCATGGTAACTAAGGGTATAATTTTAAGTCAAAGCCTAAATGAATTCACTAGTGTGGTGAGCACTAATTTCCTCATCTACAAAAGGAAGATAAAATAATACTTTAAACAGCAGCTTCAAATTTTAAAATAAAAATTAAACACTATGAGCTGGGCATAGTGGCGCAGGCCTATAATCCCAGCACTCAAGAAGGCAGAGGCAGTTGGATCTCTGTGAGTTCGAGGCCAGCCTGGTCTACAAAGCAAGTCCAGGACAGCCAAGTCTACACAAAGAAACCTCGTTTTGAAAAACCAAAAACCAAACCAAACCAAACCAAACCAAACCAAACCAAACAAACAAAAAAAGAACCAGAAACAAAACAGCAACATAAAACCCCAAAACTTAAATATTATAAACTTTCAATAAAAAACTGGCCTGCTTAAAATGACTTTCCATTTATTTTTAGCACATCTGTGCCAATTCTGACTGTGTGTTTCATGTTTGGACTCCTAAATGTACAACTCCTGCCTCTGCCTCCCAAGTCTTTAGGAATCCGGGTTTGTACCACCATACCTGGCCTTAAATCTGACGATTTTAAACAAGAATGATGACAGAGTACAAACAGTATACTTAAAGAACACTGGAAAACTTAAAACTTGAAGTTATTGCCGGGTGTGGTGGCACATGCTTTTAATCCCAGCACTCGGGAGGCAGAGGCAAGCAGATCGCTGTGAGTTCGAGGCCAGCGTGGTCTACAACGTGAGTCTAGGACAGCCAAGGCTACACAGAGAAACCTGTCTAAAAAACCAACAAAACAAAACAAAACAAAAAAACAAAACAACCCCCCTCAAGCGGTCAAAGCAGTCAAAAGCAACTACTACTACTACGAGCCTTTTTAAGAGGGAACACCCATCTCTCCATACAATCTTTGTTCCGAGCAAACGGGGCTTTTCTCTCTGCTGAGAGCCTCTGCTATTCTGTGGAAATGGTAGGTGGGCAGGCACCTTGCAATCAGAGGATACTGGAAGAATGCCCTGAACTTTGCACACAGCACCACCTGGTGCCAGCTCAGGGTCTTTCTGGAGAGCAGTTCTGATGTTCCTGCTGCCTGGCTCCTCTGAATACCATTGTATAAAACAGTGGCTCTCAACCACTCCTGTTCGTCAAAATTAAGTCTGCAGCTTAAAAAAATTACAGAAGCCACAAAACCAACCTGAGAGTCTGAGACAGAGTTCATACATACACACAGGCATGCATACATATATACACATGCATGGGATGTGTGTGTATGTGTTCGTATGCATGTGCGTGTGCGTGTGCATGTGCCTGTGTGTGTGTGTGTGTGTGTGTGTGTGTGTGTGTGTGTGTGTGTGT
>OU015742.1:206370538-206374431 GCA_907169655.1 Acomys percivali | reverse complement strand
AATAAAATAAAATAAAATAAAATAAAATAAAATAAAATAAAATAAAATAAAATAAAATGAACTATTATTTTAATCTACTCAAATAATAGTCAGGTTGAATGAAATTATAGCTGTGGTCAGGAGGAAGCACATATATAAAAACTATAGAATCATATTGGAAAGAAATGGTAAAATAATGAATAAACAAATAAATAATGAGTCAAACATACTGAAAATGGAAGATGAGTCTATTATTCTTAATTCCACTAGGAGTATTATTTAAATACTATGTGGAAACTTTGGGAGAATTCATATGACAAAAACAAAAATGTCAAATATTGGTTTGAGGAACTTGAGTTGTTATGTTTGAAGAAAAACAGGAAGAATGAATTTAGTGAGGATTCCTTAGGGAAGATTTTTAAAGAATTTTAAAAAATTATATAAAGATGTACATCTCCACATAATTTTTGTGTGGAAAGTGGTGACAGTCATCCACGCCTCTCGGCAGACATTTCTGCCTCTTTGTCCTTTCTGAAGTCCTCTTTCTGTCCACCCAAGCATCCAGGCAGGCTCTTCTCATTGTCTCTAGTCAAAAACACGACACGTGTTATTCTGTTATGTAATCAAGACTGAGACAGGTTGGCTGGATGACATTCTGTACTGGAATGGGTAAAGTTTAAAACTCATGCTATTCAATCATTCTCATCCCTTACCAGTGACAAAGACAAGTTCTGCTACCACATTTCCCAATAAAACTAATTTTAAAAAACAGGCTAGGCAATTATAAACTAAGTCACAGATTTACAGGGAACTGATTTTTCACTACACTATAAAAGCCTTAATGACAGAATATTTACTCCATTGTCTGCCCTGGCACTGAAGATATCTCAATTTGAAATAATATATAAATTTTGAAAGTATAAAATGATAATGAGATTAAATATATACAATTGAATAAAATTGCACGGCAATTTTCTTAAATTTTATATGCTTATGGCAACTTTCTGCAGGCAAATTTCTTGACTCATAAGCTAATTGATTAATTAATTACTTTTCAAAATAAGCATATTAATTCAGTGCCATGGATAATATTGGTTGCTTAAACTAAACTAACACCAGATCATAATAGAGTATCAACCCTACTCAGTGTCCTTTGAGCCCAATGTACGAATAGCTAAAAAATGCCATGAGTCATTCTCCTACACAGTCCTACAATAAATCCCCTACAAATATGTTCCTCCTTTTGTAACACACTGTGAGACTATATAACATTTATATGACTCAAATGCATTATTCCATGACTGTGTCCCTGTCTTATTATTTTGCTCCAAGACAGAATAGTATTTGTGAATGCCCATTAAGCCATATGAATCTACACATGCTCAAAATATTGTCACGAAGGATGACATGGGTAACATCACATCAAAGTAAAAACATGGTAAGTTCATTTACAATGAATATAGTGTCTAAATTGTGTGCTATTAACTCTGGGTTGAAAGTGGTATTTATATTGAAAGTCCAGAGAGAAGAAAATCACGGACACTTTCCTGCCTAAATAATTTTGACACTCAGTGTTTGGTAACTTATGATTTTTCTAGTTCATTTGTTTTTCCTAAGGCCCACTCTAAAGATTATAATAGTCCATTCCTGCCCTAGCTTGCAAATTAAGTCCCAGCCCTTGACCTCAGCTTACAAGGGCAGTCACAGGAAATAGCATTTTAAATCAGCTGCAACTGACTTCAATGGACAAACTTCCACTTTCACTGAGGCCAGTCTTTCAAATATAAGATTTACTTAATGACATGTGAATGTACTTAAGATATGTAAGATTACTAATAAATAGTCCTAAAAAGATAATGATCAAATCTAACATGAGAATGTATCTATTAGAACCACAGGAACAGGAATAAAAGGTAAAAGCCTGATTTTATATATTTGTTAAAATAGATTATGTCATTTTTATCTCTTCAATATAAAAAATACTGTTATCTTTCATAAATAAATATTTAATTCTGAACAGTTTCTTCTTTAGCTAAAACATTTTATTTTAAATTATTTAATATTTCAAGAATATTCAATGGTCAAATATTATTTAATAAACTATCATCTAATGATAGTAAATCATTTTTCACAGTATAATTTTTTTGGAACTGGAAAATCAACATAAGTGCCAAGGTATAATAAGAAATATTACCATTTGCTAATTCTTTTGTTCAAAGGAATCAGCCAGTACCATTTTCACTTTCTCTACAGCTGCAAAACTAATTCTAAAAAACAAAAATTTTGGTGCAGTTCATTGCTTCAAAGGGGCAACTTATGGAATTCTACTTCTATTTTTCAAATCATGAAATATGAAAGTGTTTTCACAGTGATGTCCTTTCCTAATAACAATGCGCTTTATAATGTGAGAGTATGCACATGAACTGTTAATGACAGAGTAATCAGTGGACATATTCCTGTGACTTCAACTTCTTGAGAATTGAATGTGGCATTGACACAACCAAACAAACAGTGTTTCTAAAAACGTTTGCTTCCTTTAGAAGAACAATTGGTTCTTTGTACACAGAGCCCATAAATAAGGAATGACATAAAAGTCATAGAAAATAATGCCATTGTATCTGATAAATGGCTTGCTCATATAGTCACCTTTTTGCCCTACCAGCTGTACTAATCTGTGTGCTCTTCTTTAATGGATAGCCCACTCCTATCTACAAACGACTTACATTACACAGCACCTACAACACTGTCATAGCTCTGTAAGTAAAACAGAAATGGTGTGAGATATTTGAAGCAGAGAGAATCAGTTTAAAAGCACTTAGAGGTCTTAAAGGGGAAAAAACAGCATTTGAGCCAACATGCATGTAGTTATATTGATAACTACAGAAAGCAGCTAGTATTCTGTGGCCTGGGAAACACAATGGGGAGATAGTGGGAGAAGCCTAGGCCTATTGTGGCAATTCAAAGATGGCTCAAGAGATCTCATAAATACAAAAAAGGATGCCCCCATACAAGCATCAGAAGCATGGATGAGGTGCCTGGAGGACGTTCTGGGACAGCCAAGAATGAAGTGTGTTTCAGGCCAACAACCTGGCTGAGCTATCTACGTGTAAAGCAGATGATCGATTACACGGGAGCTGATATACAAGCTCTGCTTACAGTTCCTGGGTGAGGTCTGGGAAGCACCACACCAGTTCTGGAAGGAAGGAAGACTTCTGAGCTAGAGGCACTGGGGTCCATAGCTTCCTGCTGCTGCCCAAGGAGGCCCAGGAACTAGAAGCAGCAAATGACTTACTTTCTCCTTTCTTCATTTCTCAGTCTTGTACCAGGACCTCTTCTGGGCAAATCCAACTGAAGTCCTGCAATAGAAACTTGGAATGGTAAACTGGTGGGTGTCAGAAACCTACAGTACATAGAAAAATGCAAAAAGAAGGAGGTAAATGCCTGGGCAAAGATGTAATATTGTCTGCAGCAGTAACTTTTTTATACAGTTTTTGTTTGTTTGCTTTTTCCACAATGACAGTTATTAAAAATTGATATATTACTTTTATTTCCTTGAATAAGAAGATGGCTTAGGAGGAAAAGTGCTTATTCCCAAGCCTGACAGTCTGAATTCTATCCCAGAAACTCACATAATGAAATGAGAGAACTGACTCCCAAAAGTGTTCTCTGACTTCCATATGTGTACTGTGGCTTATGCACAAACCCTCAACACATGCAAAATAAATTTAATAAAATTTTTGATAGAAGGGACAAATATGCTACATAAATACACAATAAAGAAAACAATGTACAATATAAACAATAAACTAATGACATTATATAAGATTGCTATTGGAAAATTATTTTTATACTTCTTTAAAAGCGTATAATAGATTTATTCAAGTTACAAATTCATGCCAAATCTGTTTCCCTTG
>OU015742.1:206350538-206365538 GCA_907169655.1 Acomys percivali | reverse complement strand
ATGTTGATGGGTTTCTATTCAGGATTCAGTAAGTGTGGCTATGAGAAAAAAATATCTGGAGTCAGATGGTCTTACAATGAAATTTCCAGCTATTGTAGTACAACTGTGAATTCCAGTTTTCAGTTGTGTTAGGATTTTTGTTGTTTTAATATTTCCTTCAGTACCCTTATAGCTCTGCAACTGGGAGTAGGGCCTTGCAGTCCTTCACTCATCTATGTTGTAATGTTGACTTTTGAATTGTATTTATGTGGGTCTGAAGATGGTTCAATGGTTAAGCACACTTACTGCTTTTCAAGAGGCCCTGAATTTTGTTAGCACTCGTGGCTAGTGGTTGAAAATTGCCTGTAAATCCAACACCAAGGGACCCAAAACCCTCTTTTGTTTTTTATGGGCACAATCACACACTGAGTATACATACACATAAGTGCGCATTCATGCACACACACACACACACACACACACCTGCATACACATGTACACACATACAAAAATAAATTAAACTTTAAAATTATTTTATATAATAATGTATTTATATATAAATATAATTTGCCACAGAATGTGCCTGGAGGTCAGAAAACAACTTACAGGAATCAATTCTTTCCTTCTACCATGGTGTCAAACCTAGGCCTTCAGGGCTTGTGACAGATAAGTTTATCCACTGAGACATCTCATTGGTCTCATCCTTAGGAATTTTTTAATGTTGGCCTGCCTTTGGTTTTTGGCATATGGCTGGGAACTTCTCTATCTATTGACTAAAACTTGAGCATTCTGTCAAGATCCTGTTGTCAATAAACTGCTAATGAAATAGCCTGAAGATATGCCTCACTTTATAAATATTTCCAGGGGAATATTAAACATAAAAACACCTGCGTATTCCTGACAAGATTTAAGTAGGTCATGAGAAACTTAAGAAGCTTAATTTGAACTTTAAATCTCAAAGTTCTGACCTTACACACTGAATTTTAAATAGAAAGGAAAGTTTTAAGGGACTCTTTGGCATTTAACAGTAGATTTAGTGTCATAGCTTTCAAGAGACATGTTACTAAAGCTACCCCTGACGTTTTCATTTTTACTTATACTCTCAGGTGAGGAAGAGAATGGGGAAGAGTCCAGGTATTTAGATGTGAGCTAGACATCCCATGAAGACCACAGCATCTGGGTATCCTGAAAAGAGGTGATCCTCCAGGAACAGATGAAAGTAGAGGAATTGAACTTAAAATACTGCTTTAGAGATACCTGTCAAAGCAATGTCAGCTTTCTTTCTCTTGGGCTGGAGAAACTTTGCACTAATTAAACTGGTGTTTGAGTAAAGTCCCAGGAGCTTTCTGAACAGCACTAGACTTCAGATGCAAAGGCAGCATGGGAGATCTCAGAGGGATAAAGGGCCAAGCCTATCGTATCGTACTTGCTCATAATGTAAACAATGAAGAGAGCAGCACAGCCAAGGAAAACAGCTTTAATTGGCAGTTGGGTGAAAGGGATGAAAGGTGACACATGGGCCAATGTAAATATTTCAGGTTTATCCAGACCAGTAAACACTCTTACAGGTTCCACCCTTTGATTACCAGCTGTGTCTTGATAAGCTCCTTGACCTGGCCTCCCAGGGTTTAGGTTTCACTCCCAGGCTTTCCCTCCAGACCCCTACACTGTCCCGAGGCCAAATTTCTTTTGGGATATCAATATATAGGCAAATACGTACATCGTGCCCAATTAATTCATTTAAAAATAATAAATCCCATCAACCCTGACTGGACACAGGACAAACCCTTCAAATCAAAGACTCAATAAGGATTAAATAATAATAGTTTGAAGAGACGAAATAGTGAAGAGTCAATGGGAAGGAGAATGCTACTGAAAGCATTTAATCCTTTCTGTGAGGCTGCGCAGGGGAAAAAAGCTGTCCAAATGAGTAGGCACTATATGAAACACTTCTTCAAATGCAAGTTCACTATCGATGCTGTATCTTCTATGAAGGCCACTACTGGATGACAGTAGAAAGAAAAGGCGGATAATCACAGTAATTTGAACTTGTGGAGGGTCTATTGTCTTACACTTGTACCTATCAATCCTCAGGAATGTCTTAGAAGAAAAGCAGCCAGTGTAATTTGCATCATGTGTCGCTAAGACACTGAGATTCCTAAACAAGGCTGTGCAAGAAGGGAAAAGTATTAGTTGCTAAAGGAGGAAATAGGTTCACATAAAAATGACTGGCAAAAATGTGACCTTCTCCCGCCTACTTCTCATGGAGAAAGTAGGTACTGCCAGAGAGGTTATCCAAAACAAAGGGCAGGGCAGACTGCACCCAGAGGGGATATGGGAGAGTGTGGGCAACGTATGAGGCAGAAACTCAACTTAGATGGTGGCAGAGAGATGGCAGAAGGCCACCCCAGGCCTCGCTTGGTGAAACAGACACTTTGAGATTCACCTGGTCAGATGTCAGTCCTTCATTCCTGCACCACCTTGTTTTTTAGCTACACCGCATGGTAACACTAGAGATAGTCCATAAATATCAAAACAATAGAAAACAATTTCTTCATAGCTATGCTCTGAAAATAATGAAACAATTAAAATTGCTCAAATTGGGTAGGAGAAAAACAGACCCTTTACTGCCATGAGCACTGCGCCCCCAGCATAGATGAAGAGGCGCTCACTCAGTCACACTGATGAGACAAAGCACATAGCACTCATAGATAACACCAGGGCATCTGCTTTCAATCTGGCTCCCTTTTTAGTAAAAAAAAAAAAAAAAAAAAAAAAAAAATTAAAATGGCCATTTTTTAAACTTTATAAGGCAAATATCTTATAACTCAAACAAACTGTTCTAGAAGATGAATTGAGGAAAAAAATAATGAGTTGTACACATTTTCATAAAAGGAGACCCATGAGCACTTAGCTTTAAAGATCCAACGAGTTTACCTGTGCAGTCATGAATAACAACAAAAAGAACAAAGGAAAGTCAGTGCCCATATCCTACATATGAAATCACACACATGCAGCTGCACACATTATATGCTCATCTAAAAGCCTATAAGAAATTGTTACAAAGGATAACACCTCTCCCATTAGCAAACAGTACAAAGTTACAGTTCAAAATAATAAACACTGAAGAAAACACCCCATGACATCCAAAGAAATAAGAGATTACCAAAAGACCTTTTGTATCAGTCCTCTCGACCAAATTACGTCTCACAACAACAAATCCTGGAAGAGAAAGGAAACTGGTGTCAAGTTGCAGCAGGCAAGAGTGCATAGGTCAATCACAGGGAATTCTGAGTTTAGCAAACAGCCAGATTTAGCCCAAGATGTAAGAAATCAAGCAGTTGCACAAGAGGGGAGCTAAAGCAATGCATCAGCAGTCAGTGTTGAATTTTCTTTTTGCTTGATCCAGGGAAAACATTTCCATGAGTGCAGCGTAAGACTCTTAAGCCACCTCTGGCCACCCCAGGCCAGAAACATGGGTACAATCCACTAATGGAATTTCACAAGGTCCAGGAAATACTTTACTGTCTATCTTCTGTTTTCAGGAAGCGAGTTTTACATGCCACTTACAGTAAATTAACCACCTCTTCTTGTGGCAGAATCTCACCAACTGAGGCGGGCCTTGAATTCAGTGTGTACCCAGGACTGGTACTCATGATCTCTTGCCTCGGCCTCCCTAGGGCTGGGATTTTAGTACTCAGTTCTCATGCCTGGCTTCTACTTTCTTCCCATTGACTCCTGTGGCTATTCTCCCACCCCCTTAAAATGAAGATATGTGAAATATTTACTTCATAGTGTGTGTGAAATATTTAATACGAAGCAACGTTTTCGTGACGAATTTCATTTATTCTCTTTTGTAAAGACCAGCTATCTGGCTTCTTCTTCTGTTGCTGTGATAATGTACACTTACAAAGCAACTTGAGGGGGAAAGGGTTTATCTTATGTCACAGTTCTGTGTGAAAACAAACAAACAAACAAACACATTTACAGACAACAGAAGAGGTGTACCTCACCAGCTCCCATGGAATTCCAATGCCAATCAAGTTGGCAATGAAGAGGACCCTGCCTCCTTGCCTAGACATCGGGTCTGTAACATATCAGAATTACTGGATAGTGGACAGGATGAACTTCTGCCTGATAAATATAAGTTACAAACTTCTAGATCAAAAAGCGTTTTCCTTTCCAGATAGTAAGTGGACTAAAGTAGATAATCCACTTCTATGTGTCTCTCATTCAGAGAAATTTCCATCAGGACACCAAGCTCCTGGTATAAATCAGGCTCCCCACCAAATGGGTCTACAGCCTTTTGGGAGTTGGGAAGAGGGTACAGCCTGCCTCCACTCTTTCCTGCAGCATCTCTCCCATCACCCAGCCTCCAGCTTCTGGAGTATTGATGGCTCCAGTCTGCACATGAGGACCATGGAGAAGAAGCAAAGGGAACACTTGTATTCTACTCATATGGTTTCAAGTTGCCTTTGAGGATAGGCATGATGGCACAAGCCTTTAATCCCAGCACAAGGCAGAGGCAGGTGGATCTCTATGAGTTCCAGGTCAGCCTGGTCTACTTAGTGAGTTCCAGGATAACCAAGGCTACATTTAGAGAATCTCTCTCAAACAAACAAATAAACAAAAAAACAAAATTGCCTTTGGTTGTCTATTATGGACCTGGCTGATGTTTATCCCAGTAAACAGATGATCTTTGGCACTTTTTCCTTTACACATATGATAACAGAAAATTGGTTGAAACATAAGCAGTGTTCTAAAACACAGACCATGCATTACATAAGTTCATAAGTAATATGCCAATAAGAAAGATAAGAAAAAGATATAAGGAAAACTATGAAGGAAAGTATATAAGCTTTATCTTTCATAAATTGAAGTTGAAGCTATTTTTATAAAACTGTGTTTATTTCTTTTAGCTTATTTCTTAACCCTGCTATTACACAAATAATTGAGTTTTTTTTTTTTTTATAATACAAGGCTTCACAACACAATGTTGAGCAGACTAAGTCTGTTCTTAACCATCTGTGCTATTTTGTCTTCCTCCCAGAAAACATCCTAGCGATACTTGCACTTTGTGGCACGTCCTTGGCTCCGTTTCCTTCCTCCTGATCTTCCCTGGACTTCTACACATGGCTGAACCCCAGCTTCTTCTCCTAACTCCTCCTCCCCTGGCTGGCAGGAAGTCCAGCCTTATTCTCTGCCCTGCTCACGGACTGGCTGTAAGCTGCTTTATTGACATAACAGCAGGAAAAATGAGGAGCAGAGTTTACACCACACTTAGACAGGTAATTAAGATTTAAACTACACAATAACCTTCTGCCAACAGTCAAAGCAGGTCAGTTTTTAGCTATGTAGCCAAATCATGAAATATCTTCTATGGATTTATTTAATAAGAAGTTAAAAGCCATTTTACAGAACCCACTGTAAATATTTAATAGCATGCACCAAAAACGAGAGAAATTGGGAAAGTTTACTTAGAGAAGATGAAAAATCACAATATCACAGAGCTTTCCCAAGATGAGACCCATATTTTGTTTGGTTCTCTTCCTGCTTCTTTGGGATTGTTGTCTGATTTGGCCTTGACCTTGGCTGTCTAATGCTCTCTCACCTCTTCAGCTAAATTTCCTGTGATTTTCCTGCTGTCACATATCATTCTCTGTTCCCTACAGTGGCTTCTTCTCTATTGTACATTTATTTAACTGTTTTTAAATGTTGTTTTAGTTCTTGTCCTCTCACGTCCATCGAACTCCTTGAAGTGCTCCAGCCTTCTTCCTCCTTCCAAATCTCAGCTTTTATAGGAAAAGTTGACTGATACTTGAGTCTCAGCTAGATCCCTTCCCTGAGCTACAGAACCTTGACATTGACCGGCAAGATGTCTGAGAATGCTGTTCATGGTTCTGTTCACCGCCAAATAAACTTTAAGCTACAGTTCTTCCAACCATATTTCTACCAACATCCTTCTGCCTTTTTGACTGTTTTACAATCTTTACATTCATTTCCAATTAAATTCTTAGATTCCTTTTTCTATTGAGGCCATGATCTCTGCTCTGGTTTAGTCTTTACTGTCCTCTTCTAGAGTCCTCTGCCAATTACATTATTTCTTGACTTTTTTGTTTTCATTTTTGCTTTGGTAAGGCATTTTACCCACCTGCCCCAGATGTGAGTTTCCTAAAAATGTAGTCTTGTGTCACCTGATGCCTCACCCTGCAACACTGGAGAAATGGGTCTGGAAAAGGTTGGTGATGAAACCTATAGGACATCATTCATTCTCTGCTGAGCATTCTGTGGCAAACACTTCTAGTTTCTCCATTCTCGAAAAGTTCTCTTTTGTTGTTCACCAACTCTGTTCTAAGTGGGATTTCCTCCTATTTCTTTGGCCTTTCCTATTCATTCTTGCTTTGTCTGTTGCTTTGACAGAGGCGTGGACTGGAAAAACACAGTCACAGCAATGAAGACAGCTACACCTAGAGTCTGCTGATTCCATATCCATCTCTAAGCCATTTACATTGCTGACTCAAAACCTGTCCAATTACTTCCTTATGTGGAAGACCGCAGCATGTCCAAGTCCACCAACCTCAACTCAAATCACCTACAGTCCTTCCTATCTAAAGGAACAAAAACACTGTTACCCACCCAGTAAGATACCAATATGAGAAAGCGTTAGGTCATCCAGACTCATTCTGACCCCTCCCTGCCCTCCAGGCATTGTCCTTAATTTACTAATTTCTATGTAGTTAATCTCACTCCCATCACACTACATCACTCATTTCACTCCTTTTGTGAAGATTCTACATTGTTTTAAATAATTGTAGAAAAAAAACCACCCTCCACTTCTCTCAACCTGAGCATTTATTATAGAATAATATGTAATAATGACATAACAATTAGTAATGTGCAGTAAAGTGAGATGGAAAGGCCACACAACCTTTTTGTCACTTAGCATTCTGAATAACTATTTTAGGTAGAAACAGACTAAGATACACACACATAAACTTAAAGGTGTTCATTCCTGGTAATATGATTCTGATTCTTAAACTTATTACAGAAAGCAGACAGACAATACCTTTAAAATAAAAGACCCACGTATTATTTTTTTTTAAAATGCTAAGTATATCTCCTTTAAGAAGATCCAAGATCGTGGACAGGGGTGTTCATCAGACTTCTAAAACAATACAGGTTATTGCTGTTGCCTTTGGTTGACTCTCAGCTATTGAAGATAAGTCCCTATTGCCAAAGAGTCTGTGTACCTTGGACATAGGACTTGGGGAATCTGAGATGGATCAGAACTGAAAATATCCCTGAGGACTAGCTTTCATAGCACCTGAGGCTTCCACGCAAGTTTCCATGAGAGGGGAAACGGCTAACAGTCCCACCTTGGTGTGATGCCTGTGGAACACAACAAAGAAGAGAATTACAAGATACCTCTTAGGATACTCGTGCCTTGATAGTAGCCAACAGCTCTCTAGTTGGATTTGAATCTCTCTCAACAGGAGGGAAATCGTATCTGGTACTGTAAACTTAGCCAACTAACTACCTGGGGAATCAATACTGAGGTCATTGATCTTAAAGGAGAACCTATTTCCATTGCTTTACTAAATGTAATGTATTCTAAATACACACACACACACACACACACACACACACACACACACACGTGTACCTCTCACCCTCAGCAAAGAAATGACTTTTTGCTATAGATAGAGATCATTACAGAAAATCGCCATTGCTCGAAATGCAGAACACAGCTGATCATGGGGTTCCCTACCCCGGTTGGTACATCTACGACAACCCTTCTGTACCTAAGGTTCAGAGAACACCTCAGAAGAAGAGGTAGAATGATTGTAAGAGCAATGGGCCAGAAAATCTGTCGTAAAATTGTGCCTCCTAGTGCTTGTATCCTCACCGCACCCCTTCCACAAGGCCCCCCCACGTTCCACATAATGTTTGGACACAAGTCTCAGAATCTGTTTTGATCCACTGCTAGATGGAGACTCTCAGAGGACAGATATACTAGGCTCCCTTGCAATTATAGCAGAGTGCTGTTAATGCTGTCAAGGGCTGGCTCTCTCACATAGAGTGGGTCTCAGGTTGGGCCAGACATTGGTTGGACATTCCCTCAATCTCTGCTCTACCTTTATCCTTGCACATCTTGTAGGCAGGGTATATTTTTGGTTGAA
Organism: Acomys percivali; assembly: GCA_907169655.1. Taxonomy (NCBI): domain Eukaryota; kingdom Metazoa; phylum Chordata; class Mammalia; order Rodentia; family Muridae; genus Acomys; species Acomys percivali. Next base: position 206,357,379 of record OU015742.1, on the reverse strand, counting down.
GTTTTTGTGGGAGGGCTGGTCTTCCTCTCACTCCACTAGAAGTCCTGCCTGACTAGGAGGTGACCCCCACTACTAGGAGTCTTAGCTATAGCTACCTCCATATCCTCCCAGGAGCCTACCCTATCATAGGTCTCCCACTTGTTCCGGAGAAGCTCTTGTCCTTGGTTTCTCTTCTCTCTCCAAGTGTGAGGGTGAGAGTTACATGAACTCCACAAGAAGACCAACAGAGGCAAATACCCTGGGCCCAGGAGGCTTATGGAGACTGAACTACCAAGGACCATATACGGACTGGACTTAAGCCCCCTACACATATGTATCTGATGGGCAGCTTAGTCTGCATATGGTTCTCCTAGTAAAAGGAGCAGGGGCTGTCTCTGATATGGACTTTGTTGGGTGTTTTCCTATCACAAACCCTTGGTGGGGCTGCCTTGCCTGGCCTTGGCGGAAGAGGATGCACTCAGTCCTGATCAACTCGATGTGTTGGGGTCGGTTGCGGGGAGGTGCTTCCCTTTTCTGAGGAGTAGGGGACGGGGAACAGGAGGAAGAGTGAGGGAGGTTGGGTCCGGGAGAAGAGGAGGGAGATGGATACAATTGGGATGTAAAGTGAATAAAGACATTTTTTAAAAAATAATAAATAAATAAATGCAAAAAAACAAAAAGTGCCTCCTAAAAATGACAGAGAAGTTTCATCCACAATGCCTCAACAATATGCCTAACTAAACAAGCCTGAACAAGTAAAACACCAACAGACATATTAACACAGAAGCATAGGAAATCTCATCCATAAACAAAGAACTACAAACAACCAAGGAATGCTGAGAGCTAATGATAGTTTACCGTAGGGATGAGTGAGTGCCCTAACTGGTTATGCAACGCCAAGGGCTCAACCTGAAATCATACACATGCCAGTAACACTACATGGATCAAACAGGGTACATTTATAAATTAAAATTCTACATTTTTAAAAAGATATCCAATCACGTCAATTTTGGTATATGTCATACCTGGTCCTCCCTCCACTGGCCAAACTGCCACAGCCAGAGCAAGGCATTTCTCTGACCCAAACCCATGCTTGCATTCTCATATTTTATTATGAATTTTATACTTTATCTGCCACTTCTACTTCATGATAACTGCCTTAATTTCTCTGTCCTCAGTGCTAAGCAAACTGCAGATAGAATAAATATTTAATGAGTATAGAGTAAATAATTGCTGCAGCCATTTGCCTAGTGTTGACTTACAGGGATTCTTTCCTGACTTCAGGGAAAAGTGTACACTCCTTAGGCTGGCCCTGAAAGCCTTCACATTGGCAGGCCATTCATCTTTTTGTCATGTTCCTTTGTGCTTTTGCTCTTCTGTCCCCAAATACCTGACCCCAATCTTAGTCATCAGTGAGGAGTGATGTCATCGCTGATGTATTTCAAAATAGCTCAGCTCTCATATAGTATAGGCTCAGAAATTATTTGTTGAATTAATGTTTGAATAAATTGCTTAACTTTTCCATATAGAGTCTCTGATGTCTATATTGTCTAAAATCTATTCCTTCCAAGTTTTACCTCTTTAATTTCCTCTCTCAAGTATACAAAGTTTTGTTAAAGTTTTGATGAACTATAAGCATGAGATCTGATATTTACTAGGTAAACTTAAACTCTCTTTAGTTAAAATATAGCACTTATTTGAATCCTTCAAGTACATTTTTGATATTATCTAAATAAAAACTATCATCTGCCCCTCAAAATGAAGTAAATGCATTTTACCAAATGAAGTAAATAATTTAATACATTACTTGGCCCATGTAATTTTCTAGTAATGTTAGACATTATTATTATCATTATCATACTTGCTATTGGTGAATTATAACAAAACTAAATGTTATTTAAAGGAAAAGTCAGTCAATCCCTTACACCATCAGCTAAGAAAGTAGTGCTGGGCATGGCGGCACACACCTTTAGTACCAGCCCTCTGGGGTCAGAAGCAGGTGGATCTCTGTGGGTTTGAGGCCAGCGTAGTCTACAAAGCTATCCTAGGACATTCAGGGTTCTTGTAACACAGAGAAACCCCTGTCTCAAAAAAAACAAAAAGAAAGAAAGAAAGATAAAAGAAAGGAGCTCATTTAAAATAAAATTGTTTACCATATTTTAAAGATTGGAGTATTCCAAAAACATAAGAATTTCCAAGATGACAGGCATGCCTCAGTGTCCTTTATCAGGAAGGCTAGTTGATTCCAATTTTATCAACAAACTTGTCCATAATGAGAATAAACAGTAAATCTGATTTTGGCTGGGGGAACGGTATACTATAAACATGTTGGGATGCAGTTCATCAAAATGAACAACGTAGTTTCCCTTTCTGCTTACTGATCCATTTCTTTCTATTTCCAATGGCCCAGGGTGTTACTGGCACTCTCTTAGGTTATCAAGCTTGAAAACTTTGATTGTCATTATTGCTCAGTGTTTTTATGGAATGATTATAGTCTCATTTTTCCAGGAATGTGTGTGTATGTGTGTATGTGTACATGTGCATGTGTGTACTGATTTGGCCAGACTGTTTGGCCAGTAAGCTCTGGGGTTCTGCCTGTCTCTGCATTCCCTAACTCTTTACTGTGAAACATATTTTTCTGCCTTTTACCTACTAGGCAACAGGTTCAATGAGAAACATAGTCTCAAAAAATGAGGCAGAAAATGATAAAGGCAGACAGCCACTGGCAAAGCCTGGCCTGCACACTTGCACACATCTCCACATACACGTGTATACACGTACCTGTGCCACTCACCTTTTCTGCTGGGCTCCTCATTATCCATGCTTAAATTATCAGTCTGTTTTTATGATTTCCCTTATATTCCTGTTCTCTGCGGCCCTGCTTGCCTGCATGCTATCTCCTGGATGCATCTGCTAAGGCGTGCATGGCTCCTAAGACATCAGCCCCTGAGTCCGGATACTTCTGAACTCTCTGTTATCTAGAAGTCCAAATCTCTTTGAAGTTTCCGCTGCCAATCCAATTTCAATGCTATCATCCCCAGTCTCCCACTGGCCCCTCCAGAGAATACTCAATATCCCTCCTTTCCAAATGCACAAGGAAACTGCAAGGATTTTATGTTTAGCACTCTTTCTTCAGGATTTAACAAACTTAATACTCATTATTCATGACTTTCTTGTTGCCAATTACCATAGAAACAATATTTTCATTTAATATGTCTGGAAATCCACTATTATTTTTAACTCAAATGAGTTTAATTTATAACATTAACATGATGTTATATTATGTTATGAATATATATGTGCAATGAATAGTTACTTTAAAAGAATAATTGAACTACTTTTTACCTGAAAAAAATCTATTACTCATTTTGGTGGTATTATGAAGAAAGATCAAATACATGTAGAAGAGTTTTCCAGTGATTAAAAAAAAATTATCCTGGGATAATATGATATGTTAGAAAATAGCAGCCTTCTAAATCTGTTATTTCAGTGATGTTGATTTTCTAGCCTATATGTTGTCTAAAATAATTTTGTTGATTCAAAATCTAGAAACAGTTGCTGTATGTGCAAAAATCTCACCATCTTTCTCTGGAAAGCTCAACTTTGCCCATTCTTCTAGACACAGCTGAAGATCCATCACGTCCCTCAGCACCCTCTAGAAGTTTATTACACTGTTACTGCCACGTCTTAGAGCATTCTGGGTAAGCATCCTTTTGTTCTGTGTTTGAATGGCTCCCACCCACATTCACTTTTCTAGCCTCCAGTGCCTTCAATTCAAAATAAAGATTTAGAGAAGATTCTGCTTAATCTCATGGTTATGACTATTGCACTTTATAAAATATTTTTTATTAATTTATTCTTGTTATGTCTCAATGGTTATCCCATCCTTTGTATCCTCACATTCTTCCCTCCCTCCAATTTCCCCCTTATTCCCCTCCCCTATGACTGTTCCTGAGGGGGATTTCCTCCCCCTGTATATGCTCATAGGGTATCAAGTCTCTTCTCGGTGACCTGCTGTCCTTCCTCTGAGTGCCACCAGGTCTCCCGCTCCAGAGGACATGGTCAAATATGAGGCACCAGACATCCTATTGGGACTCTAGATGAGAGAAGCATGGGAGAATAGCAAAGTAGAAGGATCCAGAGGGTCCTAGAAACCTACAAGTAGAACATTATGATAGGCAGATTTGGGCCCAGGGGTCCCGTTCAAACTAAGGCACCAGCCAAGGACAATACAGGCGGTAAACTTTAAAGCCCTACCCAGATCTAGCCAATGGGCAGAACATTCTCCACAGTTGAGTGGAGAGTGGGGTATGACTTTCATCGCACTTTCTATGCTGTGGGATTAGTGACTCCCTGACCGGCCTAGGGTAAGCAATAAGTGAGCCCTTCCTTCTGCTAATTATGTTGAGCAGCGTCTTCCGGAACAGATAAGGCTTACCTGAGACATTCTTACAGCCCCCAGGCCTAGCCCTTCTGGAAAGTAGTGAAATAATGCTAGAAACTTTATTAAGTAAATAATTTACACCTTTTCCAGGAACCAGACCATAGGTCACTTCTGTTAATGACCATATATTCAGTACTAATGAACCATAATCTCATTTTGCTCTGTTATAGCTCCTAAAGGGTTCACATCTGCGTGGTATATCTCATAAAAGTACTGGTTGTTTTCTTCAGTGGTCTCCAAATAACCTAAGGAAATCTGTTCACATATAGCAGGGCATACATACCTGGTATAAGAAAGGACCAGAGAATTCTCAACAGAGGAATATCGAATGACTGAGAAACACTTAAAGAAGTGCTCAACATCTGTAGTCATCAGAGAAATGCAAATCAAAGCGACTCTGAGATTTCATCTTACACCCATCAGAATGGCTAAGGTCAAAAACTCTAGTGACAGTACATGCTGGTGAGGATGTAGAGAAAGGGGAACACTACTTCATTGTTGGTGGGAGTGCAAACTTGTACAACCGCTTTGGAAATCTATCTGGAGCTTTCTCAGAAAACTGGGAATAAGGCAGATGCTCTACCACACAACAAGGACATATGTTCAACCATGTTCATAACAGCCTTTTTTTTTTCATAATATCCAGAACCTGGAAAGAGCATAAATGTCCCTCAGCTGAAGAATGGATAAAGAAACTGTGGTACATTTATACTATGGAATACTACTCAGCTATTAAAAACAAGGAAATTCTGAAATTTGTGGGGAAATGAATAGAACTAGAAATGATCATACTTAGTGAGTTAACCCAGATTCAGAAAGACTCACATGGTATATACTCACTTATAATCTAACACTAGCCCAAAAGGGATGTCCCACGAAAGTCTCCAATTTCCAGGAGATTGGGATAGATGCAGGGACCTCCTACTGGGACTCTAGGTAAGAGAAGTATGGGAGAATGGGGAAATAGAAGGATCCAGAGGGTCCTAAAAACCTACAAGAAGAACATCATGACAAGTGGATCTGGACCCAGGGGAGTCTGCTCAAACTACTGCATAGGACAATACATGCAGTAAACATTGAACCCCTACTCAGATCTAGCCAATGGACAGGACATTATCCACAGTTGTGTGGAGAGCGGGGACTGACTCTGACATGAACTCTGGTGCCCCATATTTGACCACCTCCCCTTGGTGGGGAGGCCTGGTGGCACTCAAGAAAGAATAGGCAAGCTACCAAGATGAGACTTGATAGGCTGTGACCATATCATGAGGGAGGAGGTCCCCTTCTGTCACAGACCTAGCATAGGGGAATAGGGTGAAAGAGAGAGGGACGGAGGAATGGGATGAGACAAGTAAGGGAATAACAATTGAGATGTAATCTGAATAAATTAATAAAAAAGAAAGGACTTATTACAAATTAAATAATCACATATTCAAGTTTAATATAATTTCAAACTGTATTTTACCTATCAAATTATCTAGTATATTGTAGGCATAATAAGGTCTAGATTAATAGTCTTTTTTTCTAAGGTACAGACAGGTAAAAATATTCTGCTTAAAAAATAGCTACAGGGGGTGGGGGCTGGAGAGATGGCTCAGAGGTTAAGGGCACTGCCTGGTGTTCCAAAGGTCCTGAGTTCAATTCCCAGCAACCGCATGGTGGTTCACAACCATCTATAATGACATCTTGTACCCTCTTCTGGCTTGCAGGTGTACATGCAGACAAAACATTGTATACAAAATAAAATCTTTAAAAAAAATAATAGCTACAGGGAAGGTGAGAAACTGGAATAAATAATACATTTCTTTTAAGTGTTAAGAGGGAATTATAACTAAAGCCTTTAAGTCCCTTATAGTAATTAATACTTCATAATTTGTGGGCTCTGTACATTACCTAGAAAGTCCTGACATTTTTAACATTATGATTTAAAGGAAATCATGTAGTTAGGTAAAGGAGGACATAAAAGGATCACCAGTAAGATCCAGAGAACTTTAAAAACACGTCTAAAGTGCATCACCACCAGCTCTTAACTGTTCTGATGTAGACACAATACCATAGCTACTCAATATTAACCTAAAATTGGGCACAATGAATTAAGATTCAGATGTGCTTTATGGAATAGCTTAATAATTGGAAGGCATTGTAGTTTTCACTTCATTCCCTTTGGTCATTTTACTGCAGAAAAGCATAAGAACATCACCGTAACTATAAATATAAAGTATAATGACATCACCTAAATTTACACAGTGGTAGAAACCATCTCTAGAATGGTTCCATTGTGCAAAACTAAAACTCTACACCCATAAAACAACTCCTACTTCCTCTTTCTCCAGACCCAAACAACCACCATTCTACTTTCTTTCTTTTGTGTGTGTGTGTGTGTGTGTGTGTGTGTGTGTGTGTGTGTGTGTGTGTGTG
>OU015742.1:206296576-206350528 GCA_907169655.1 Acomys percivali | reverse complement strand
GTGTGTGTGTGTGTGTGTGTGTGTGTGTGTGTGTGTGTGTGTGTGTGAAACTCAACTAGAGACGTCAAGAAGTTGGAATCATATTTATTTATTTATTTATTTATTTATTTATTTATTTAATCAGCTTTTGAAGCTTAATTGACAATTTAGATGAGGTTAGGTCACCTCTGTCAGGACTGCCTAGCATGTGTTAAGTACACTATGATACTGTGTGGTAGACTAAGTGCACTTTACAGGTGAGGAAACACTCTTACATTGGGTCACTCCAACTCCACCAGATTCCAAAGCTCAATCTTTTCAACACATCCAGATCAGATGCCTTTTAAAATAGTATTTTCAAGGATTTTAACCACATACACCCCGAGCCAGGCTAATAGGATTTTTCTCCAGTATTTCTTTGTTTTTGTTTTACAATTTGCTTTTCATGTTGTACATTCAAAAAACAAAGGCAAAAACAAGAAAACAAAACAAACAACCACAAAAAAGCATTCATCCTTTTTAAAAACAAACTATTTAAAACAGTATCTCAAAGTTTTGCTCTAACTCTGCCACACAAGATTTTTTTGGTAAATTACCTCCCATTTTTTTTTTCAAGCAGAGCTTAGAAAAGATGCCTCAGCCTATTAGTTAATGCTTCTGAAAATCATGTAACTTCCCAGTGTGCAGCACATACCAACAATGAAAGGGTTATTATGTTTAAAAAGTAACACTCACATCTGTGGAAATGAATCCGGCGGCTCTCTTCAGCTTAGGCACACGCGTCTTGGTAATCAGAACACCTGCTCTCCTCCTGACCAAGCTACCTAGCATTCAAATCCCTACCAATGGGCCACTGATGCTGCATAACCAGAAACCCTGGAAGGCAAGAGAACTACAATACCCACAATTCCGGCTCCACACCCGAAACCATCCATTCAGGGAGATGGTGAGAGTTTCACTCTTTAAAAAAAAAAAAAGGAGGCTGTTGAAAAAGCAGTGAGGAGTTTGGGGGGTAGTGAGGATGGGTTGGGGTTGAAAAGGAAAGAACAGGGTACATCTATCTGACAGCAGACTGGACCTAAGGAGCCTTTCCATAAAAGGAAATTAAAGTGGTGCGATGTTTGCCAAAAAGCTCTAAGACTCCTTCAGCACTGGCAGGAAATGAAAGTTCTTTGTGCAAACAAATGTTCATGCAGCTGTGGAACCTGCCTGGCCAGATTCTCTTTCGGTGATTCAGAGGTGTGGGCACCTCTGTGCCTGGGGAAGCAGGTGGTGACTTGAAAGGCTGAGGCAAGGCCAGAGCCTCAGTTCCCCCTGCATCAGCACTTTCCTTGTAACTCGGAGATGCTGCAGATGTGGGGGATGTTTCGATCCTTTACTTTCCAAAACTTTCTTTTTAACACTACTCTTATAATAGGTTTTAAAAACTGCTAGTGAAAAGAACCTCTCTTTCTATTCTGGGTCCATTTTTCCTTCTGCAAATCCCAGCATTATTCTCAGTTGTTTAGAATTCAGGAGAAAGAAAATGAACAGGGAAAAGTGTATGTTAATAAAAACAATGTATTAACTGTTTTACTATGCAGTACTAGCAGGAAAGTTTTTAAGAATCTAAAACTAAGAAAACTGTTTTACCCAGTGTTTTCCATACAGCTTTGCTATCTAAACTTTGTATTTCCTGTGAGACACAAACCCAGAAAATGAGAGAGAAGTGAACATAAGCTTGGTCTGCGTTTAAAAGAATAGCATGGGGGGATTCATCAAACCAAGCAGCCAGCAGAGAGATGACCGAGCAGAGAATTCTCTGCTTTCCTCTGTCTGTCCTGAATTCTTCAGCCCTCTGCATCCCTGACTATGCTGTCAAAGTAAGCTAGTCCAGCCAGAGTCCATTGAAGTCCCTTCCTGAGTCATGCCGTAGTAATCCAAACCACCCTTAAACTCCTGCCTAGAACCTAACTTTCTTATGTTTCATCGACATTGCTTCCCAAAGAATGGTTCTCCATTTCTCCAGCTCTATTGGAGTTGCTGTTCCTTTTCCTCAAGTAGGTAAGATCCTTCCTTTTACTGAACAATGAGAAATGCTTCCCTATCTCTCATGTGGCTTCATCTGAATTAGTCCCTCCCACTTAATAAATTCCCTGACATATTCTTAAATCATGTTCTCTTACTTTATATGGATTTGGATACACAAAGCACCCTTATCGTTTTGAAGGTAGGATTTCATTCCCACCTCATTGACTCAGTAATACGCACATAGACATTTCTGATAAGGAAGTGCCCAATGCAGGAAATAATAGCAATATTAACCTAAGTTGGATATTAATGTTTACTGATCTCTCAACCCCACCCAGTGGGTTTCTACGAGGAATAATTGTTATCAGAATCCTCTGCTGACCAGTATATATTGACTTCCATAACTTTTACTTATTTTTCTCTTTCTTTTTCTTTCTTATAAAGTTGGAGATCAAACCCAGAGTCTTTCACATAGGAGGCAAGAACTCTATCATTGAGCTATATCTCCAGCCCCGTGTGTGTGTGTGTGTGTGTGTGTGTGTGTGTGTGTGCATGTGTGTGTGTGCGTGTGTGCATGTGTGTGTGCATGTGTGTGTGTGCGTGTGTGTGAGTGTGTGTGCATGTGTGTGTATGTGCGTGCGCACGTGTGTGTGCATGTGTGTGCGTGTGTGAGCGTGTGTGTGAGTGTGTGTATGTGTGTGTATGTGCATGCGCACATGTGTGTGTATGTACGTGCGCACGTGTGTATGTGCGTGTGTGTGTGCATGTGTGTGTATGTGTGTGCACGTGTGTGTGTGTGTGTGTGTGCCTACTCATTCAGAGATCAGAAGTCAATGTCAATGTCTTCTTGTCTTACTCTCCTTATTTTTTGAGAAACAGCCTGTCACTGAACCTGGAGCTGGACATCAGGGTCGTAGACGCACAGCAGCACATCTGGCTCTTTCCGCGGGTGCTTGAGATTCAGTTCAGGTCCTCAAGCTTTAGCCAGCACTTTCCCACCTCATCTCCCCAGCATCGAGCCTTTGATTTTTTAGGGTCCTACTACTTAATCCAGGTTGGCTTGGCCACATATTCCTTCTTAGTCCCTTGGGTACTCGGGGTGCACCATCACACCGGCCTCCACAACACTTATTTGCAGAAAGTCACAGTATTAAATAAAGTAATGCTGCCACCGACAGTACCTGAACTGAAGGCTCTTGTAGATCACAACTGTTTCTCAACCTCCAGTTCCTGTAGTTACTTATATGACTCTAAATCCTAAAGACTAATCTACCTCATGGTTGCTTCCTTGAGCTCTGTTCTTGCCTTCATCTATAAATTTTGATCCTTGGCTCCCACGTTTCTGGCTTTCCTCCCCTATAACCTAATCTACTGGGTCTGAACCTAAAACATTATGGGCTCTTTAAAACAGTCCTCAATCACTGCCCGCCCTTACCTAGGAAAATGAATTCTCAGCACTTGCCAGTTCTGAACATCAGTCTCTGAGTTATTCTCTGAGTCTCGCATGCTCAGCTGTCTTGTAGCTGTCAACAGTGGTGGAGGAAGTGAGTCAGACCCTGCTGCTGACTCACGCGGTGACATTTCTGTGGGCCGTCAGACACAAAGGCAATCTGATAAAGGTGAGTGTGGTCTGGCTGTAATGACAGCATTTACCTCCCAGTCTCTAATAGCACTGAACAATTGTTGGCCCCCACAGGCTGCCAGTGTGGCAATAATTAAAGCTACCTAAATTAGGCCCACCATCCATCCTCCACACAGGCGTTAAGGTTACTTATTTAAGGACGCCTCTTTGGGCCTTTCAGCCCTCCCATGCTCCCTTCCTAACTCCTTGTACTGATGAAGACTTGCGACTGAGTTGATGCTTTGTGCATATTTCCCCAAGCAGCTTTTATTTTTCTACTAATATCATGACCATGTTCAGCCATGGAACTTATTGTCCTTAAAAGAAATAAATATTCACAAAAGTTACTTCCTGATGTACACACAGGTTTGTTCCTGAGAAAATAGGGAAGCCAGTTCCTTTTTATCCCAGAGGTTGGAAGAACTTTAATGGTCTTTCTTAGAAACACACTAGGATGCACATCAGTGTTTATCGGGTGTACGCCTTTTGTGATTAACCACACGGTGTGTACCTGTCCTTTGCAGGGGCATTTGGGAGGGGCCATTATAAGGACTAACTGCCCCATATTCTTCAGTGTAGGACATGAAGGTGCGGAGCGGGCTAATGGACCTGCAGGGGTCAAGTGGAAGAGAAAGAGGCTGCTGTTTCTTCACGAAGAATCACTCACTAAATGTCATCACACTGTTCAGAGCTCAAAAAAGGCCTCCTGATCAACAACGGAGCCTAGTTTCTCACAAACCAGATATGATATGTACCCACCAGGTGGACTTCTGATCTCTTTCCCTCACTAGAATGTAATGCTGATTCTCCTAGCATATACTGGGTAAACTACTCAACTGGGTAAACTACTCAAAGACCAAGTCCCTCAAAATAACATTTCAGCCAAAAGACACTCCATTAGAGGTTAAATTCTATTCTTTTCCTTTATCTACGTACTCCAGTACTGAAGGTGAATTTATGGTGACTTGCTCTCTTGTCTGGCCTTGTAGATAAGAGAGAAACAAAGCTTTTTAATATAGCAAATCAGATACAGCTCTCTGAGATAAAACTGGCAACTGGCAATACAAAGAAGCAGGCACAGAAGACAATCCACATTCATTCAACAAAGGCAGCTGTGCAAATAGCTCCCTGCTCTGCACGTGACTGTGGCCACCATGGAGCTGGGGTTCATGATGTTGGTGATTCATGCAAACTGTGGTTTCTAGAGCTTATCAAAAATAATAAACCTATCAAGGCATGTTGTTTGAACTGCTGCTGTAGCTTCTGAAGCTAGGTACATGATTGCCCAGCCCTTTCAGAAACCAGGGACTGGGAGTTTTGTATGTTGGTTTTTAATTTAGATTAGCTTCAATTATTAATTCTTACTTGGTTGAAACTAGAGATTTTGATGTAAACATCAATCACACATATTACCACTTTGTCACAGGCATCACCTCTGTTCTGTGTGTCTCACCATATTTAGATTCTATTAAATCAAAGACTAGATAATACTTATCCATAAATAGCCAAAACTCTAAAATCCCCAAAGTGCTTGGTCATAGTTCATATTTGTTGACCTAAAATGAACCAAGAAGTAAATGAGGAAGTCTTACTTTAAGGTCCTTCTAACTTAAATTTTTTCTAAACACTTGGACTTTGTCAAGTTGCTTATTAATGTAGAGGTAATTTTTTCCTAGCTAAAGATGAAAATGGCTTAGAATTTGAACTTTCTTGCCTCTCTGTATCCAGAGAGTGGTAGAGCTAGTGATTTGCTAGTCCTCAGAGAAAATTCAAATATATGAAAATGTATTTAATATGCCAAGAATGTTGCTTAATGATCAAGCTTTTTTCCCTAATAAAATTCCCTTTAAAGACATGTTAAATGTCAGTTATGTTTGGTCTCTGTACTGCAATTACACCAGAGTGTAAGGAAACAGTCCATTCCTCATACATCCACTTTTCCTAACCGTTGTCATGGAAAGAGGAAAGCAAAATTTGGAAATTAGAAGAGGGTTCCTTTTGAAGTTTTTCTTTGCCTTGTTTCAGTATGTATGGACTCTCAGACTCTGGTCTGCTATAACTTCCATTTCTGGATCACTTTGCCCTTGAGTCATGATCACACTGCAAATTAACAAAAACAGTTCACAATAGGGCCAACTACCATTTAATTGAAGAGAATAGCTCAATTATCATAAAATATTATGACTACAATCAATTTGAGTCTAATTGGTCTTATTTTCCTAGAGTAAGAAATTGAGCCAAGTTCTCACAATTTTGTATTTTTCTTCATTACATCTTTCTTGGTCTGGCCTCAGTCATGAGTTGAATCATCCATAACTGACCCTTGGCAAGTAACAGGTTAGAAGTCATTACGATTGCTTTCCATTTGCTCCCAGCATTACCCTCAAGGAATGGGGTGAACAGCACTGCAGGGTATTTCCAGGCTGCCCTTTGGCTGCTAATCTCCAGCAAAAACATGTTTTGTTCAGTTTTCAATAGAAGGCCTATAGATTGCTTGTCTCATATATTAGATGTAAATGTTCATCCATCTGCTGATTCTTCTCTACTTTATTGGTATGACGGCCATTCTCAGACAAACATCAGCATTTGAAGGTAGCCCTTCATGTGTTCTTACATCAACTTGGAGTTTATTAATTTCATAGGACTTCCAACGCATGTCTTTGTCAATAAGTTCTAAGAAAACACAAATTTATACATTCCGTTAATAAATGAATGTGTGTGTGTGTGTGCATGTGTTTCTGTGGGGAGGGGGATGTGTATGCTCATGTTTGTGTGTGTTAGTCCACAACATATGAGCTACATCATCTATTTGAGGAGGACATTTTAATCTATGGCATATAAATGGTAGGTTTTTTGAAAAAAAGAATGTCATCTTAGAATTGTATTCTACAAAACTTGCAGTCTGAAATCTGGAGGCAGAGGGTTCAAATAGGCCTAGCTTATATATACATCAAGCAATGGCATATAGTTTAGATACTATATGCCATTGCTTGAAGTACAAATGTTTCAGAAAGGATTGTTTTCTAAGTGGTGATGTTGGAGCAAGCTAGACTCTTTAAAAGGTGGAATCTAGTTGGAGGTTTTAAACTCATTGAAATATTCCCTTAAAGGGAACACTTCTTCCTTTTCACTTCTGGTCCATGAGGTGAGCATTATGTTCCACTGGGTACCCTGTCATGATATGCTGCTTCTCTGTAGACACAAAAGTAGCAAGAACAACATGGCATGCACTAAAATCTACAAAGCAGTGAGCCACCTTAAGTCTTTTGTCTTTATAAGCTGACTACGTAAGGTGTTTGCCAGAGTAATGGGAAACAATACATTTATTTATTGTGGATTTTTAAACCTTTCACAAGACAAAAAACTTTTTTAAAGAAATTGGTGCACCTTGAGAATTCTCTCTCTTACATTTCATGTTCCTAAATTAGTATTATGCTACGATGAGCTCTACAATATCATTTGAGGGTACAAGGTAGAACTCTACAGATACATATCTAAGTATATCCATATGAATCAAAATCCCAGAGCTGTGTAGAAGTCAATGGGGCTATACACCGTCCATCCAATCAATACTCTGTAAGGAGAATTTCCATCCAGAATGCCTAACCTACCAAGGTATCTTCTCCTAGTGCTAACATACCCATCCATAGCATATTCCTTTTCAATTATTATAATATAAAATCACTACAAAATTAATGGCTTAAATTAAAAAAATTAATTTCTGGGCTGTTGAGATGGCTCAACAGGTAAAGTCAATTATCATTAAGGCAGAGGACCTGAGTTCAATCAACAGGACCACATGGTAAGAGAGGAACATGTTTTGCAAATTGTTCTCTTACCTCCACATGCCTGAACCCCCAACCAACTAAATGTAATTCAAAAAATCTTTCAGTTCTGTAGTTACAGAGACTGGCACATGTCTCATTGAGTCAAAGCTGAGGTGTCTGCATGATCATATCAATGGTGGATATTGCAAGGGTCCTTCGTTCCTTTTTCTCTTCTAGAGGCCACTCATATAGTCACATTCCTTTACACAAATGTCTTCTTTTGTCTTCAAAGCCAGAAAATGTAGGTAGAAGTCTTTTATGGAAACTTTGTGATCTATCTTCTGTCATCGAGTGTCTGTGACCACAAAGGAAAAGCATCCTGGCTTTGATGACTTATGATTACATTCAAACAATCACATTAATCTTACAACCCTCACCTCAAAGCACAGACCCTTAGCAATGCTCACAAAGTCCATTTTCAATGTCAGGAACATATTTGTACATGCCAGGGATTAGGAGCAGGATTTCTGGGGTGCATTTTTCTAGCTGTCATGTTAAATTATCTATATTAGAATTGGAAATTTCTCCATATATAATTCTTGGGTTGGGAATGGGTCTTGCACAGGCTTCTCACTTGAGCTGACAAAAGGCATTTTTATTTTTACACGGGAGCAATGTTAGGAGACGAGGCTTGGGTGACTAAAATATCACATACCTCTGAACAATCATCTATTGTCTTAATATGATAGACTTGCAATTCAGACTCCAAGCTGTTTCCTATGAAGAATATTTGAGGTGTTTAAAAGACTAACCTGTTAAAATAAAAGTATGTTTCGGAGGGTTCCCCACTGCAGGAGTTTCTATAACATTACAATGGAGGCAAGGTTATAAAAACAGAAAGCTGGAGGTGGTCGTAGGTGGGGATAAGTGGACAAAGAGAAGTTTGCCTGTTCTTGAGAGTCTATAAGGATTGTCTGTCACACCACAATTTCCTTATTTAAAAAATAAACCCTAGCCACAGCCAAAAGTTTTAAGAACATGCAACATATGAAATTACTTCTCTGACTCTTTACATGGCTGGCCACAAGTGACTATATTGAAATTACTTTTAAAAATGCATGGTATATAAATCAATGTATCAACATTTTTAATTAAACAAAATAAATACATGGAACTGAAAGGACATGATGAAAGGAATAGCATAGGATAATCAGTCATTGAAATAATAAGCATCAATCTTGATGATGGACTGGGATCAGCCATTAACTCTTCATTTCAGATGCAGAAGCGTTAGTTTGTGTATCTGTTACCCCACCGCCATCCAGTATGCTGTGCTTGTGAACGAATTTAGATCAATTATATAAGTATTGTCTTTCCATGGGCAAACTGAAAAAAACTACACAGCTAGATAGATACTAGCTGGGTATCTACCTAGATACTAGTATCTATCTAGCTGTGTAGTTTTTTCATTTTGTCCATGGAAAGGCAATACTTATACAACTGATCTAAGTATCATGAAGTAGTCTAACATGTAGCTATGCCCTGTTAAGATGGTTTTATATTAAGTGATGACCCACTAAATTACCAATCAATTGTGTTCCTCTTTGGCACACAAATAAAACTTTTCAAATACAGATGCTGAACACTGAAAAAAAAGAAAACCTTGATTAACATCTTGACAAGATGAAAGAAGAAACCACAAACTCACCAAATGCTTCAGTAACATTCAGACACTGTTGGAGTAGAAGGCAGTAGGGTGGGAAGGAGTGGTTGGCAGCAGTACAGAAAAGCAGTGAGGCAGAATGAAAGAGAGCCTGGTTACAGCAATGGCAAAACCACAGAAAGCGATGTTGCAACACATTTATAAGGGCAAGAATTTATTGAATGTAAGCTGCCATTTTTGTGTTCAGCAAATACTTCTTGGCTGTCGACAGTGTACAAGAGACTGTTCTAGAGAAGAGCATACTGTGATGGAGAAAACAGATGCAAACACGTGGCTCTACATGGCCTGCTTTTATCCTTAAGCACATAGAAGTTCTTTCTGAGTGATTACACGGACATGGTGGGTAACATTCT
This sequence comes from Acomys percivali, assembly GCA_907169655.1. Taxonomy (NCBI): domain Eukaryota; kingdom Metazoa; phylum Chordata; class Mammalia; order Rodentia; family Muridae; genus Acomys; species Acomys percivali. Next base: position 206,341,075 of record OU015742.1, on the reverse strand, counting down.
GTGTTTATACACTTTGTCTTCTGTCTTTTTAAAGCATCTTCAACACTGTGATTCTCTTGTAGAAAGAATGAAAGAGTTAACTGACATCAAAAATTAAAAGGTTGTCACATAAAGCTTTGACTAGCACTAGTTTTCAGTGGAAGGAGTCTCGTTCTGAGGGAGAGGAAGTGACAGCTTGTCTTTACTCTCAGGCACTGTTGGCGCCAACAAAGAAGGATACTCTGTGTGTTAGTAGGGCCCTCTAAATGAACAGGATTGATAGGATTGGTTAATATATGTATAATAGGAGGGAATTTATTGGAATGACTTACAGGCTATGGGCTGGCTAGTCCAGCAATGGCTGTCTCCTGACAGAAAGGCCAAGAATCTAGTTGCTGTTCAGTGCCCATGTCTGAGCTGGTCTTCAGTCTATGTTGGGACCAAATGAGTCAATTCTAATACCAGGAAATGAGCGCCTCAGCAGGGTAGATAAACTTACAAGTAAGAGTGAGGGCAAGAGAGCAAAGGCAAACGCTTCCTTCTGCTGCATCCTTCTCTGTGGACTGACGCCAGAAGATGTGGCCCAAAGTCAGGATGGGTGCCCCTACTTTAAATGATCCAGCCAAGAAAAATTCCTCACAGATATGCCAGATACTTGAGTTGAGTTATGAAATCACCATAGAGTGATTTTATAAAATAATAACCATGCATATAAAATATACTTTGACAATATTAACTTATTATATACCCTTAAAAAGAAAGTTGTGACATATTTTCTCTCATATAAGGAATCCAAAAAGTGGAGTGACATTAGCATAAGCAAATAGATAATTAAATGTAATCAATCTGATTGGCTTTTTAAATAAACAGGTTTTTATTTTTTAATTAAAATATAATTACACCTTTCTCTCCTCCCGCCAACCCTTCTCCAGGTCCCCAAATCTCTTCCTCTCAAACACAAAGCTTCTTTTTTCTTTTCTTTTTTTCTTTAACCACTTTATAGACTGAGCCCAGCCTCCCTCTCTCCTCTCCTCCCAGTCCAACCCTTATGGCTCTCTTCTCTCTTCTCCCCTCCCCTTTTTCTCCTAAAAGGGAAGGCCCCCCCCCCCATGGGTACCAACCCACTAAGGCACATCGAGTCTCAGCAGGCCTAAAAGTCCTCTACTGAGGGCAGACAATGCAGCCTAGCTAGTGGAAAGGGACCCAAAGGCAGGCAACAGAGTCAGAGACAGGCCCTACTCCCATTGCTAAAGGGACCCACATAATAGCCAAGCTTTATTTCTGCTACATATGTACACAGGGGCATAAGTCTAGCTTGGTCGTGTTCTTTGGTTAGGGATTCAGGCTCTGTGAACCCCTATGGGCTCAGTTAATTTACTCTGTAGTTCTTCTAGTGGTGACCTTGACACCTCCAGCTCCTCCAATCTCAGAACTCTCCCCAGCTCTGCCTATTACTTGCCTGTCGATCTCTGCATCTGTTTCCATCAGCTGCTGGATGCAGCTTCTCAGAGGACAGTTATGCTGGGCTCCTGTCTGCAAGCATAGCAGAGTATCATTAATACTGTCGGAGGTTGGCTCTTTCCCATGGCGTGGGTCTCAAGTTGGGCCAGTCACTGGTTTGACATTGCCTCGATCACTGATTCTTCTTTATCCCTGCACTTCTTGAAAGAAAGACAGATTTTGGGTCAAAGGTTTTATGAGGGTTTTGGTGTCACCCTCCCTCCACTGGGAGTCCCCCAGCGGCTACAAGAGGTGGCAACTTCAGCCTCCATATCCCCTGCTGCTAGAAGTCTCACCCCCATTCAATCCCAGGAGCCTTCCCCGTCCCAGAGATGTCCCCCACCAATTTCCGTTCTCTCTCCTGTGCTTTCCCTCCCTACATCTCACCCCCACTCTCCCCACTAACTCTCCACCCTTGCTTCCCTCCCTAAAGCCTATTCTCCTCTCCTCCCCTCCCCCGCCCCATGTTCTCTCATAGAAGACTTCATCCCTCTGCTGCCTCCATACACTCGGGATTGTAGATTCATTTCAGATCCTTTTCTGGACCACAAACCCTTTCACATTTCCACCTGTGTACCTCAATATGAAACTGCATTATAACTGTGACAGAGTCCTTGAAATGCCTGTTTTTTTATCTCAAGGGAGAGCCCCCGTATGCCATTCATTTTTTGAAAGTCAAACTCTCAGGAGACTGGTGTCTATTCCAGCTCCTGTCACTGATCTCCTAACCAGATTTTACTGCATGCTCTTCATTCCCTACCACAGCCACCAGCCAGCCCCACGTAGGCTAGCTAACCCCACTGTACTCACCTGTGCTGGTCTTTAATCTATTCTTCATGTTTTTCAAAATGCAAATGTTTAAAAAGACTTTGCTTCAACTTTAAAATTCTCAAATAGTTTTCCTCTGTTCTCAGGAAAACGTGTGATCCTTATTTGGCTAATGAGGCTTTTTTCCACGGTCTTCTGAGTTGCTTTCTATCTCCCCACTTTTCACATATCAATCTTGGTTTTTTTTGTTCTGTCCCATAGGACGCTTATTTCAGTTCCAGAATTTTCTGAGTTGTCTTTCTTTCACTGAAATATTTTTCTTCTTCGTTGGATTGGGTCCATACATTAGGAAAAGGTATGACATTTTAATTACATGGTAGATTTAGTAAATAACTCAACTTTGTTCTTTTGTTAGTTTCATGCCGCCAGGACCTGCAACATTATCCTCCCAGTTAGCACAGTCTCAAGCCTCCACTAAATATAATCTAAGTATATTATTAAATGAGATACCATAGTCCCTTTATTAGATTTTTATGGAAATAAAATTTATGTTTGTTGAAACTTCTCTAAAAATAAAAAAGTGGTATGTACATTGTGTATGGCCAGAGGAAATTATAAAGATGGTTTTCAGGATAGATGATGATTTGTTAAAATGTATTTTTAATGATTGGTTAGCTATAGCCCACCTGACAAATGGAGCAAGACAGCATCTCATGTTTTACCACTATATTTCATGAGCATTCTGGGTCAATGACACTTAGTGTAATGCTTCCCAATGTATGTAGGCACTGATTTTTTTTTTTAAAAAAGAAAATAGCTGGGATCTTAATGTGAAAATCTCCTCCCTCTATAGTTCATAAGAAATACAGCATTGCCTAAGTCAGAGTACAAAGTCACATTAAATAAATTCAAACTTTCATATTTTACTGAGCTTCTGGGAAATGAAATAAACTAGTCCAATACACAAACAATTAAGGTAATGCATCATTCTAAGTTCCAAACTGATATTTTTAGACAGAGACTCTGCAGACTAATCTTTCTGGTAAGAAGAAAATAACCCATTCAAATTTAGAATGATATCCTTTAAGTTACTCTGATTCCTTTGAATGTATTTTAAATGCTGATCAAAAATATGTATTTTTCTTAATAAGTAGTACCTTTTGAACTCTAGAATTTAGCAATTAATTTAACAATGGTGTTGTAAGAACTAGAAATTTTAATTTTCAAATGGTGTGTGTCTTTCTGTAAGTGAATGCCACTGTGCATGGGTGCATGCAGAGACCAGAAGAAGGCATCGATCCCTTGGTCCTGGACTCATGGGTAGTTGTTAGCTACTAGAAATGGGTGTTAGCAACCAAACTCTGATCCTCTGGATGAGCAGCGTATGCTCTTAACCACTAGGCCATCTCACTGGCCCTAATTTAAAATTTTAAATATCGAAATCTATGTTTGAAGCATATATATGATTAGTTGAGGTTTTTATAATGTGACTAAAAGTTTCATTGTATAAAATATTTAATATCTGATGTCTATGTCTAAACCCAAAGGACACTATTAAATTATTTTTAACACACCCTAGCTTTTTAAGGTATTAATTTTTTGAAGACTACTAATGAATGAATTTTGTTGCTACTATATGGAAGTCATGTTTCCCCATTATCTGTACCTATAGACACTAAATCTAAACAACAGACTTGCTGTTATCATATTCACCTTTACAAAAAATGCGCTAATAATTCCCTAATTTCTTAGGAATTTGTCTACTCGCTAATTTTTAACCATGCATAGATATCCATGAATCACGAAGATAATTAGAAATACTGTCATTGAGACTTCAATGGAAAATTGTCTTATTCACTTATTTTAATTACTGTTAAACTAATAATTTGGTACCACGACAACTTTCTAAGATGTCTAATTCATTTCGTTATTTTCGAAATCATAATGTTTCTCCTTTCTGGAGGGAAGATTCTTGTGATTAAACGGTTACCTAGACCTTCTTTGTGTTGAAGACTGCCTTTAAAATATGTACAGCACATATTTGTTGACGTATAGCGGTAAATAGTAGCACCTCCTCATCCCTCGCAAGGGTTATGACAGGCACAGATCTCTGAGTAAATCAAAAACAAAAACAAAATCCTGTGTCTGACACAGAACCCTTCCAAACTCAGGACCCAAAGCTCAGGGAGCGATGCTTGGATGCCATGAAAACATGGAGTCACGGGAAAGCGTGAGTAGACACAAGGGAAGCACGAAGGGAACGCTGCAGCAACTGTTTGCTCAAATTCTTTCCGGCCATTCGGTGTAGCATTCTCTCCCCAGCTGTGTCTCGTACAGGACTCATCAGGAATGCGGCTGTACTTTCAGGCAGGATAGGTGAGTGAATCCTCTAATGACTAGGTATCATACTAAAAGACAAAGAAAATCAGAGCATGAACTTTCTAGCCCTTATAGATTGTACTTAAGAAAGGCATTTCAGTTATCGCGATCTGTCTTGGAGAGTGAACTTCTAGTTTCTCGGGTATGCTTGTGAGAGAACTAAAAGAGAAAAAACAGGGGTGAGGGAACGCCAGAGAGTTGCCTTCTAAGACCCTCTACCTCCCGAAAGTCAGCATTCATGGTAAGACAAGGGCCTATGCTCTGAAGGGTGGTATTCTGAGATCTGAAACAAACGTGTATTGATGTTCTGGTACCACTCAAATGACCCAATACATCTTTTCAGTAGATTCGGTGAACTAGACATATGTTATCCTGGTCCTAATTTTGTCAACTTTATCGTGGTGATAAATTATACCACTTCCTTTCTGGAATCCCCAATTTTCTAACAGTTCAGGAGTTATTCTGTGTATTTTAAGACAGTTGTTTTGTATAAATGACTTAAAGGCACCACTTAATGAATACAAAGTATTTAAAATATTTTAGGTAAATGTTTCAGGATTCCAAAGAAGAAAGTAACCTGAGAAAAGTTCCTTTCGTGTTCACTGATGAAAATAAGAGTTCTGAAATATGAAAGAATCCATTTGGGTATGTTGTTTTGCCAAAAGGTAAGCCACACAATATAAAATATTTCTCCACAAATTTAAGATTCTTACACAGGCAGTTTGTGGTGTCACCACACAATTTCCTTTCCTATTTATGCTACTGATAATCGATTTGCCCTTTGGTCCTTCTCCTGGCATACTTTTCCAACATCATTGAATCTGTCAGGGTTGCAGTGCACTATTAGATTTTAAAAGTGTAGGTGAGAATTCTGAACACTCACACTCTGCAGTGTTCAGGGTTTAGAATCAGACTAGTACCTCAATAATCTATAGGTAGAGTGTATGACTACTGTTCCCACATAAAAGTCAGAAACGTCTGTGCTTATATTGCTGTGGAATTATTGTAAGAGTATGAAAACTATCCAACCATCATGGAGTAATGGATGACCTATTGTGAGGGTGGCCTCTCTGTGTTTACCTCCATCCTGCTTCCAAGTAAACACGGCTTCTACGGCTGTGATTGAGCCTGCCCCAGAACACCAAACAGTCACTAGAATCTAGTGGATTGTGTGGACATTGTACTTCTAAGTCCAGACAGTTCTGATTTTGTTGGCTATTCTAGGAATCCGATCTCTATTTCAGCTACCGTTTCTTTGGGAAGCAACATTTAGCTTCCAAAAGAACTGACCAACTCACAGAGGTGACACAGAGTATAAAAGCATATATAACTTGCTCAAAGAATAATATAAATAATAGGGCAGTGTTCAAATAGTTTAAAGGTTTAGTCAGTATTTCCAACCATTCTTCAAATGCTTGTGAATATTTTCAAACTGCATAGTCAAAAAAGCAAGTGAAGCAAGAATCCAAACACCTGGGTTCCTGCACTAGCTTTTCCCGACATTAAGCTGGATAATGGTGATCTAAGGCAAGCTTTCCAGGGATGGCAGTGGGTACAGTCTCTGCTTTGCCACACCTCATGGCTGTGAAGCTGTACATAGCACTTAAAGGACTTGAACTTCAAAGTGAAACAGGTACAACCTTGGATTTTACCTCCACTATTCATCACATGATTGAATCTATGTGTCCCAGTTAAAGTAATATAAACTTAATAATTGCTTGGTTTATAATCTACCTCACAGCTGAAAAACAGAATTGGCAGAATTTGAGCCCTGTCTAAGTCCCAGAACCCATTCTACTTAATACAACACTTTAGTGATGATAAATATTTGTTGGGTGAATGAATGAATCTTTTTCTTTCATAACCATTTAGTATTATTAAGGATATAATATTAGTTAAGCATATTTTATTAAAAGAAGGCTATTTTCTTTTGTCTCTATAACAAATTACCAAGAAAATCTTCTTGGAATAACAGTAGGAAAATGATACTATTTTTTGATAGTCTGAAAAACAGATTCCATATGGCAATGGCTAGTAAGGGGTTTGTCTGTTAAGTCTTAACAGGCATCAAATAAATTAATACACACAGCCTATTCTCACCAAACCCAATCCTCCAGAGTAAGTTCTTTATCCTAGTAAGCGAGAAAGGAATTTAATAGAAAATTTTTGGTCTTGAAACATTACAGTTTGTTTATCGTCCAGATCCTCCTAAGGAGGCTGCCAACACTGGAGATGGTCCTTAGATTATGCTCTGGCCTCACTGTCTTTCTTGCCTTTATACTGTTAACTTTGCTTTTCTGAAGTAATCACTCTCTACCCTCTTCCCCTGGAAGTCGGTTATGTAAGAAAAGTTGTGAAATGGCTGTGCAGCTTCTACTGATAATGACGAGTGCCCTTCAGCTCAGACTCTACCTCATCCTAGGAACAACAGGTCAGTGGTTTCAAAATGTGAGCATTATTAAGGTGGCCTTTATGACTACAGAAAAAAATAATTTAAGTTAGAAAGGTGATGCAAAGCAGAACTGTGTGATGGGAACATATGAATTAGGTCCAGATTACTTTCTTTTTGTATTCTAGTCCATTACAAGGTTAATATTTAATAAAGGCTTACTCTACATTGATTATAATAGTTATTTTCACCACTATCAAATGTGACTCATTGCAAAGTCTCAGACCCCTTATATTTTCCTAGGCAGTGTAATCTCAGGAGCACGTACTTAGGACTACCACATGCCTCTCCAACACTGGGGGTATCCCTTCCTACTTTATATGAATATTTTTATGTAATCCTCATAATACCCTACAAAGGCAGCGCCTCTCACACCTTCCACTCATACGTGAACAAAGTAAGTTTGTTGAAGGTTGCACATCTGGCCAAGGAGCCAAAATTCTACTTCTGGTATCTAAATTTCCAGAACTTCCCAAAATATCCATAGTCATGTACAACCCTTTGAATAAAGAAAAGCCAGGTCTAAAGTTTGCACTGAGTCTTCCCTTGTTAAAACACAATCAATAAGCAGCTTCATCTATAATACCTGTGCCAACACAGACCTACCCAGCCACCCTCAAATCCATTGTTGTGCAAACACACCCTGACATTTCCAGTCACAATCCACTACAGCATTCAATTGCTTTTTATTTCACAGATTAAAGGAAACATATCAAAACTATCAATTCAGAGGTCAAGACCTTTAAAATGTCCATAGAATGGCCAACTTGAAGTCACAGTTGGATCTGCCTTTTTTTTCCTGAGGAGTGTGGCTTACAGTCAGTTCATAGTTTTCTTTTCTGTAAAAATTATTTCCATGATGAAGTCATCTCTGCCTCTTCTTCTCTTTGCAGCAAGGCTGCTATGGAGTGCAATATCCAAAATTAATCTGCAAGCTCCACTTACTTGCCCAAGTACCAGGTACCTCCTGGGATGCTAGGAGTTGTAGTTCTTGGAACAAAAGTCTCATGGGGAAATATGGTGACCTTTGGGTTTGTCTTTATAAGCCTTTGCAACAGGTATCTTGGGGCCACTCACCTAGGAAACCCAGGGAGTGATCCTGACCAAAGTCCGTCTCTTGACCGGTATTTAACATCTAATGAAGTTTACTTCAAATGTGGCCCCAAATGGTAGTTGTGAATTCTGGGATTAAAAGAATCCCAATATAGATCTACGTCCTGCCTGGAATCACAACAAAATTTTATCTATGCCACTTGATGAGGGCTTTAGAAAAAAACTACTTTATACCTATAAAATTCTTTGGTTTATCTGATGAAGACAAAAGTATGATTGCTAAATTCAGAGTAAAGTTTTCTTATTAGTGGCAGCTTAATGAAGCTGGAAGCATTGGAAGATCCTAGAAGGCCCCAGTTACTGAACGGCCATAGGAAGGTAAGGCCTATAGCAGGCCCCACTTTCTTTGAAGAAAACTGCATCAAAAATTGGGGAAGTAGCATTGTCACAAAGTGCTTATTGCTAAAGCCACACACCACGTATCCTTCTAGCTTATTCACGTTGAAGGAGATGAATAAATGACAGAATTTAGGTTCTGCTTCTAGCCAATAGTTGATAGAAAGCTCTCTCTCCAAGCCTCATGAGATTCATCTGCAAAGTGGAAATAATACATCTACCTGCCTTGAAAGACTCCCGCTCAGGTTAAATGACTAACATTAGCAAAGTGCTTAGCATGTCTGACTCACAGCTACTTGAAAATTACACTTATAATTAAATACCAGGGTTTACTTGAAAATGGATACAGATTTTAATCCTCTTTTCTTCCTTTCTTGATGTTGTTTAAGTTTCTCACAAGGCTAATAAACAAGGAAAGTGAAACAACTAATTAAACATGAGTGAACCCTTTCCAGAAAAGTACTAAGTTATGCCTGAAAACAAATACTTTTTAAATCATTAATGGAAAAATGGCTGAAGTTCTAGAAACTCAAGTGTTCTCTGAAGTAGAGAGATAAAAAGTTTGTGTTATAGTAAATACAAAACAGTAGATGAGAAAGAGAGAAAACAGCTAATTGAGAAAGAGAAAAGTGATTTTAGAAAATAAAAAGAACAGAATGTCAGGATGGAGATTAAATGGAAAGATTCTCAAAAGCTTTCCCCTTCATCTATGTATTAATTATTGGCCAGCAGAGTAATAGCCTTCAATTAGGCAAAGATAGGACACATTTTCATTTGCATCTTAACTGACCATGCACAGATTTTTATTTTTTTACTATCTTTCCCTACACAATACAACTACTATCTATATATACATCACTGACATTGTTCAAGGTATTACATATGTAGGAGAATAGCTCGATATTACCCTACAAATATTCTGGGATGTTTTACAAGAGACGAGCACATTCAGACTTTGGTATCTGTACGGATCACAGAATCTATCCTCTGAAGACTCCATTGGAAAGATGGGTGGATAATGTGAATGGAGCTCTGGACAAATAAAAGTGCTAAACATGTTCTTTAAGGAATCATAATACCATAATTGTTATGTATAGACAAAATTTGTAGAAAATAGGAAGCAGAGAGAAGGAAACAACACTTTGTGTGGTTAGGGCACAGCGAACCACCAACTTTTAACTGACTTAGAGGCGATATTTCTTTTTTTTTTTTTTTATTAATTTATTCTTGTTACAACTCTATGGTTATCCCATCCCTTGTATCCTCCCATTCTCCCCTCCCTCCCATTTTCCCCTTATTCCCCTCCACTATGACTGTTCCTGAGAGGGATTACCTCCCCCTGTATATGCTCATAGGGTGTCAAGTCTCTTGTCGGTGACCTGCTGTCTTTCCTCTGAGTGCCACCAGGTCTCCCCCTCCAGGGGACATGGTCAAATGTGAGAGGCGATATTTCATGAGCTATGAACAATAAATGAAGAATGGTCGTGGGCAGACTGTTTCTCTTTCATCCCAGTCACATGCTGATGAGGAAAGGGTCTTACACAGTCTGCAGATCTGAGATTAGAGTACAACAGCCCTAGAAAGGTTCCCCTGCTCAGTGTGTAGATCTAGAAGTGCACACTCCGCCCTGTCCTCACGACCTGGGAGGTTCTTCATCAGTTGAGAAAGCAGAATGGCTGCAGGAAATGATAGAACAGCCGCTCACTTCTGCCTGGGTCTAAAAGTAGAAACAGTGCAGGAGGAACTCCAGAACCAAACAACCCTTCATCTTGAAACCCTTCAGAAATAAAAGACGTCTTCCTCCCCGGAAATCCCAGACCAATTTGGTTGTTTCTCATTTAGTCAAAGGAGTCACAAGCCCATCCCTTTGCAGTCACTAGTCACTATGACCAGGAGTGACAAAACGGGCCATTTGATTTGTCATGGTCATGTGCTCTTTCCTCCAGCAGGGTTAATGGATTGAGAAGGGAAAAGAGGAAGACTGTCAGGTATGGTAAGAGTGCTGAGAGAGATCATGGAAACAGCCTAAATGTCCCTCAGTAGAAGAATGGATAAAGAAACTGTGGTACATATACACTATGGAATACTACTCAGCTATTAAAAACAAGGAATTCCCAAAATTTGTGGACAAATGGATTGAGCTAGAGATGATCATAATGAGTGAGTTAACCCAGAAGCAGAAAGACTCAAATGGTATATACTCACTTATATCTGCATACTAGCCCAATGGGCATGTCTCATGAAAGCCTTCCCTTACCAGGAAACTGGGACCGAGGGGAGGACATCCTATTGGGACTCTAGATGAGAGAACAATGGGAGAATAGCAATGTAGAAGGATCCAGTGGGTCCTAGAAACCTACAAGTAGAACATTATGATAGGCAGATTTGGGCCAAGGGGTCCCGCTCAAACTAAGGCACTAGCCAAGGACAATACAGGCGGTAAAATTTAAACCCCTACCCTGATCTAGCCCATGGACAGGACAGTCTCCACACTTGAGTGGAGAGAGAGATTTGACTTTCTCATGTACTCTGGTGCCTCACATTTGACTATGTCCCCTAGCGGGGGAGACCTAGTGGCACTCAGAGGAAGGACAGCAGGTCACTGAGAAGAGACTTGATACCCTATGAGCATATACAGGGGGAGGTAATCCCTCTGAGGAACAGTCATAGTGGAGGGGAATAAGGGGAAAATGGGAGGGAGGGAAGAATGGGAGGATACAAGGGATGGGATAACCATAGAGATGTAACAAGAATAAATTAATAATAATAAAAAAAAAAAAGAGTGCTGAGAGAGAACGGCTCCTACATTGCACTCTAGGTGGTAATGAAGCCAGAATTCTGCAGGTGTTTCAAGGTAACATAACAATGATTTTGAATATGTGAATCATATGAAAACTTTTCCTAAAAAGAGGACAAAAATACAATTATAGCAAAGAATCAAATACATGATGACAGCTTTGACAAGGAGAGGAGACCAGAGCATGTGTGGAAGAGTCCAATGCAAGTTATGCCTCTGGTTAAAAGCACAGACTATGATTCATCTAGAGGTAGGGTTTACAACTGCATTTGTAGCAAGTTACTGCTGATTTAGGATCTCATCTTAGGAACAAAGACTATGGGGCATTAAAAAAACAAAAACAAAAAACAAAACAAAACAAAAAAACAACGAGATGGACAGTGTGGCATAGAGAGCTGAGGTGCACTCAAACAAGACCTGCCTAGATGGCCGCCCACTTTGGCCTCCTGGAACTAGCAACTTCTTAGCACAGATACGCAAGGCAACTCTGGAGAGTGAGGGTACATGGTCTTTGAAGACTATGAGAAGAATGTTCTGACCTAGGTCTCATTTAATAGAATCATGACCCAGGGATCCTAAGCGTCGAATCCTCTCTCCCCTGATAGAGTGTTCATGTACAACAGCTGTGCCCAAGCTATGTGACACAAAATGTGGGTGAAGAGCTGGAGAATTTTCTGCCATTGCAACCTTAATGAGAACATGGCTGGGAGTTGGGGAAGAAGGGCCATTAGATTCTTCTAATGACCTCTGACCACCTAGATGCCACCCACAGAATTCCAATCATACAGAAATGGTTCCTTTACAGCTTATTATTTCCAGGACTGCTTAAACATCGACACTGAGTGGATTAGAGATCTGGAAACTATACAAATTTGCCAAGTAATAAAGTGTCAGCACCCTAGAGTGACATAGTTTTTAAAAAGTACCTTGTTAAAATGAGGAAGTAAATGTTCATTAGTGAAAAATTTATTTCTGCATTTTTGACCTGACACAATATCGTATCACTTTCCCCCTAGATATTGCCCTCGGCAGTGACTTTTATGAAGCAATAAATGGAAGTATTGTCATGCCAAATACTTTCAATTAAGTATTTTAATTGATGATTCAAAATAAATCAAATAAAAATGTCCCCAGTGTGTCAATTTACTGTTGAAAACCAGCCTCTTCTTTTCAATTGTGCTTTGTGCTCTAAAATGTTTATTTTGCTACACTGTTTATGGAGAGCCATTAATTCTCTGGAACTAAAATTCATCCTCTGCAGTCTGAAAAGACTGCTCAGTTTGAGTAGATTTCCCCCTTACCATCTTACATTCTGCTCTTCTGTTTCTTTACTGTTCACATAACTGTACTATAAATAAGAACATGTAACAGAAAGCATAGGAAAAGCTTCAAGATGCTGATTCATTCTTGACTCTGCAAATAACACCTCTAAAATAAATATTAGATAACAATGTTTTCCCTTCCCTCCCATTCTTTTATTTCCCAGGTCAGATATTTCATCTCTTTCTTCCATAAGGCCTATATACCTATATCTCACCTTTTCCCCCTCAACATATATGGCAGGTCCTCACTAAAGTTCTTCCTTCTTTCTCTCTTTCTCTCTCCCCACATGTCTTTTGTCTCTGACTTAGAATGACTGGTGTATAAGCTCTAGAGGTTATTCTCCCTTATTTGTGGTTATAAACCTATAGTCTCCAATATTACATAGAGTTTTCCATCATAATGTGTGCTTACTGAGGCAGGAATATCTCAGTGGCATCATAACATTTGCTTGGTATATGTAAGTCCTTAGGCTCCATTCTTAGTACTTTAAATTAAAATATGTGTTAACTATAAGGAAGGAAGAAGGTATATTCTATAAGAACTTTTTAAAAATAAATTGTCTTCAATTTTTATAAATAACAATTTTAATGTATTTTGTTTCCTGCAAAATAAACATTGAAGTTTAACATTTACTGGGAGGTATCAAGAAGCTATGGATGTTTAATACAAGTATGGTGTTCAGAACTTGGGCCTTTGGGGTGCTCATAACTGAGTAAGGCCATCAGACTGGAGCTCCCATAATTGAACACTGGCAGCTTTATGAAAGGAGAAAGAGAGACTGGCTGCAGGACACATGTAAATATACACACAAGTTTCCATTCCTTGCTTCATGCTAGATGCAGCTCCTCATCCTTAGACCTCTAGAGCTAAGATATAAACAGACGTCTTTACAAATGTACACAGCCTCTGGTTACACTAACTGTAGTAAAGCATGCTATGATAGAGCACATTATAGTAAGGCAAAGAGACCAATCTAACCAGTTCCTGACTAAAAGGATTTTCTCAACAATACTAGTTAGATGAATAAACAGGTGATCAGAGAGGTAGCTGTAAACATTAATAATTTCACTTTTAACATGCACAGGAGACAGAAAGTCATTAAGACAGATAATATCAAGGAACAAGAATTCATAAGTATCCCCAAGTATTAACCACTCCCTAGTACTTTTTTGAGTCCAAGATATTTGAACAGCTTTTCTCTGGCCTTTCCAGGAACATCTACAGATACTTCACTGAGAGTCCTGCTGAAATACTCTGTATCATCTTGAACTGTGTGTCCAATAGCTTCTCTATTGTGGTCTTTAACATCACCTCCACGAAAGCAGACAGACATGAGAACTGTGGTTTTCAGTAACTGGACTTCTCTCTAACTACGACCAATAGCCACACACGAACAGTCTATAATTTGTACCCTAAAATTTACTATTTTCCACTTAAAATATGATATATACTTTATACACTTTACATACGTGAAGGTGTTTAAGAGATGAGACCCAAGCCCATTCCTGACTTCCTTGATACATTTGTAAAATAAAACACATTTAGTATCTCTGGAGCTATGCAGTATCCATAATACAAACATTGTAATGTTTAGTTCTTCTTGGCATTTGTATTTTTATTAAATGAAATTAAATGAAAATTTAATAACTTTATTCAAAGTACTTATCCAGGTGCCTAGATGATAATAAAACCCTTGCTATCTGCTGGGTGTTATATATTATTATCAATTTAGCATTTTTCAACTATAGAGTAAAAACCCTGAATTATTTTAAGCAGCTTGTGATGGAGGTAAAGAGACACTGACATTGTGACTTGAAGCCACTCAGGATCTCTAAACAACACAATCACTATTTAGATAAATATATAAATTTATAATGTACAATTCATGTTTTCGATTCAACATTATGGGATACATAAGGATAATAAAGTGATTCCTGTAGTGAGGAAAATTAATATATTTATAATTTCAGCACAAGGACTGCTAAAATCTACCCATGTAACAAAACCCCAGAGAGTTCATAATTTCATTAAGTTTGCACATGTAGTCACAGCTCTGGAGCTGTTCATCTTACAGACACAGTTTTACTTCCTCTGAGTAGCAATTCCCTTCTATCTCTTCTCTGCCTGGTTTGCCAACACAATGCAAGCAATATTTCAGTCTCTGTTTCTGAACTTGTGCTATTTTTAAAACATAATTTTATGAGTAATGAAATGTTACAAATATATACAGTTACAGAATGTTATTCATTCTTAAAACACACACACACACACACACACACACACACACACACACACACACACATTTGCCATAACATGGATGTGTCTAAAAAACAGTATAACAAGTGAAATGAGCCAGATGTCATTACTCGTTACAGAGACAACAAATGGTGGGAATATAATACTTTCTAATATCTCAATCTAATCTTCATCTGAAAAGGTAACAGAGAGAATCCATGTAGTTATTATCCAAAATGTTTTATCTCAGTAAACTGCTTTGAATTATCTACTACCATATTAGAGATATGTCAGCTTAATTGTTGCTTAACTCCCCTGTTAGAATTTAAGTCTTGTGAAAGGAAAGAAATTGAGCATCTCATTTATAGCTACATCATCTTCAGCTACAGAGTAGCTTCTTAATAAATATTTATGGAATGAAACAATATCCCTTGAGACCCGTAGAAATACTTAGGTAGCGTACATTTATATATATAGTACATATTCTAGTGAAATCGCTGGTTGAATTCAGTATAAGCAACAAAGTCACAGGGAACAAAGCTTAGCCTGGAGATGTAGGTTCCAGACTTGGTTCTGCAATAAAATGTGAAAATGTATAAGGCCGCTATGAACATGGTTGAGCAAATGTCCTTGTTGTGTGTTGGAGCATCTTCTGGGTATATTCCAAGGAGTGGAATAGCTGGGTCTTGAGGAAGCCCTATTCCCAGTTTTTCTGAGATAGCACCAGACAGATTTCTAAAATGTTTGTACTAGTTTGCATTCCCACCAGCAATGAAGGAGTGTTCCTCTCTCCCCACATCCCCACCAGCATGTGGTGTCGCTTGAATTTTTGACCTTAGCCATTCTGATGGGTGTAAGATGGAATCTCAGAGTTGTTTTGATTTGCATTTCCTTGATGACTAAAAACGATGAGCATTTCTTTAAGTGTTTCTTAGCCATTCGATAATCCTCTGTTGAGAATTCTCTGTTTAGTTCTGAGACCCATTTCTCAATTGGGTCATTTGGTTTGGTGGTGTTTAATTTCTTGAGTTCTTTATATATTTTGGATATTAGATCTTTGCAGATGTAGGATATGCTCAACCATGTTCATAGCGACCTTATTCATAAAGCCAGAACCTGGAAACAGCCTGTGTCCCTCAGTAGAAGAATGGATAAAGAAACTGTGGTACATTTACACTATGGAATACTACTCAGCTATTATAAACAAGAAATTCCTGAAATTTGTAGACGAATGGATTGAATTAGAAATGACTATAATGAGTGAGTTAACCCAGAAGCAGAAAGACTCAAATGGTATATACTCACTTATAAGTGGACACTAGCCCAAGGGCTGTACCAGGAAAGTCTTCATTTACCAGGAAAGTGGGAAAGATGTGAGGACATCCTATTGGGACTCTAAGTGAGAGACATATGGGAGAATGGGGAAATAGAAAGATCCAGAGGGCCCTAGGAACCTACAAGAAGGACATTATAACGGGCAGGTCTGGGCCCAGGGGTTCTGCTCAAGCTATGGCACCAACCAAAGACAAAATGTACAGTAAACATTGAACCCCTACCCAGATCTAGCCAATGGTCAGGACATTCTCCACAGTTGAGTGGAGAGTGGGGACTGACTTTCACACAAACTCTGGTGCCCCATAGTTGACCATGTCCCCTTGATGGAGAGGCCTGGTGGCACTCAGAGGAAGGATAGCAGGCTACCAAGAAGAGACTTGATACCCTATGAGCATATACAGGGGGAGGAGGTCCCCCTCAGTCACAGTCTTAGGGGAGGGGAGTAGAGGGAAAGTGGGAGGGAGGGAGGAATGGGAGGATGCAAGGGATGGGATAGCCATTGAGA
This sequence comes from Acomys percivali, assembly GCA_907169655.1. Taxonomy (NCBI): domain Eukaryota; kingdom Metazoa; phylum Chordata; class Mammalia; order Rodentia; family Muridae; genus Acomys; species Acomys percivali. Next base: position 206,324,356 of record OU015742.1, on the reverse strand, counting down.
CGTAAATTAATAATGTAATTAAAAAAAATGAAATGTGAGAATGTAGGAGGGAAGAAATTGCTTTTACACAATCAAACAACACTATGATAAGGTTATATTTTCCCAGCTAGTCCTCGCTTAGTGCAAACGCCTTGCCAGACTTGGAATGGTTAGTGTGTAGGACTCAGGGGAAATGGGAATGAGATGAGTAATGGGACTTTTCATGATGGTGACACAATACCTAAGTGAAACATTTCACAGGGCGAAAATTTTCCTTTGGGCTCATGGTTTCTAAGTCCCCAGTCTTTTGTTTGTTTGCTTTGTTGGTAAGGATATCATGGGGTGGAGGAGGCCATGGAGGCCAGGAAACCGAGAGATAAGCAAAGCCCCCGCCCCCGTAACTGACAGATCTCTCCAGGGCAGGTCTCTGGTGGTCTATGTCCTTCATTTAGCCCACACACCCCATACGTCTCACAAAATTCCAGTGATGATAGCATACTATGAACCCATCAAGAGCTAAACCTATTGATAAAATCTGAACCCACCAGATCTAGTCCCTTCTCAAAAGTCCATTAGCTAGAGCCACATCCTCTATACATGAGACTGTGGGCGAAAATACTAGTTATAAAACAACAGCAACAGCAAGAAAGATTTTTTTTTCTTTTCTGATCTCTGTCCTGTAAAATAAAACTGGTAATAATAGCTCAGGGCATAATGTCAATGAAATTGTAGGAAATAAAGTTGTTTACAACTCATGTCTTTCAAAACTTGGTTGCCAGTTTCTACTCTGAACTGCTGTGAGTTTAGTTTTCTTATTAAATCTTACTGAAACATAAAATTAACCATAGGCAAGGTTAGACTCAATTTCCTCCATTCCTTATTGGTTTTGATTGTAATGTTTTAATAATGGGCTTTTTCACCCAACGGATCAATGAAAAGAACAAGCTGCAGTTTTTATGGTTCTTGCTAAGTACTGATTACAGCCATTTCTCTCCCACAATAAATGTGTGTCATTAAGGTCACTTTGTGATTAAGTGCTAATGACGTATAGTTAGTTGTTGCTCAAGTATTTGGAAATCCAGCACTAATTAATATGATGCAAAGAAAAACAGTGGAAACCAGATGTTAGTTGCATAGTTTAAAACCTTTTACACAGACTCGTGATGCTGAAATATCAACTGTAATACCTTGAAATAAAGTTATAATATTATATCCCAGTTTCAACAAGGACCTCGCTTTGCCTTGGTTCCTGGTGTGAAGGTGTTCCTCACTAGAATACTTATTTCTCATAGTTAGCTACATATCTATGCTCTTGGTGGACCAAAACTGAGCCACAGTATATTTGGTCAGCAGAGAGGAAATATGACATTTCTAAAAGGCTTAATTGCCCCCAAAACATAAAATAATTAAGGAAAGAACTAAAAATTATTTTTCATTTTGGAAAAACAAGGTAGAAATGGAGATTGTTTATTCCATTACTTCATTTTCTACAACAAATAAAACACCTGTTTGTTTTATCACTGGTCGTAATGACTTTAATTGCAACATCATTCTTGTACTGTGCTTTAAATCACGTCACCAAAATTCATATGTGACAAGTTTCCAACCTTAGACGTGGTGGATGTAAACATGTTTTTGGTAAGTGTGGAATGTGAAACCGACTTGTGAGAGGGCGCATGACCTTTGTCAGCTGGGAACTGTCTCATGCAGGGGCATGGTCTTTTCCAAGTGAAAAACGTGCTGGTGCAGACTCTGAGAGGAAGTAAATAGGTCCCCCAAAACAGAGACATCGCTTTGTATGGCTTCACATCACCGCCTCACATCGCTTCGCTTTGACACACTTCCATCGCCTCACTTTGGGACACTTCTAGAAAGAAACGCTCTCGGGGAAACCTCAAAGAGGCTGCTTTTGGTTCCTGCTGTTGGTGCTGCTCCTGCTGCTGTGACTACTGATATCCTGATGACAAAGAATGGAACTGCCCCAAGGAACTGAACCTAAAAAGGTCCCTCCTAACCTTCTTACTCTCCTACCTAGGGTTGGTAGTTTGGAATGGATGTGGAGGCATTAAGAAACCCCAAATAAAACAGTATTTTTTTTTTAAAAGCAAAGCCTACACTTAGGAAAAACCTAGAAACGACTTTTCCACAGAGAATCATACTTATCAATAGGCGGCGAGTGTCCCTGGGAAAAATAAAAAGAGGGACATCCTGTCTAAGCTAACATCATTGAAAAGATGAGAAATGTATACTCTTCCCTTAGGTAACAGTACTTTGTTCTGTCCTTGAGAGACACTGTCACATATTAGAGAGATTCTAGACAAACACAGTAGCTTTGAGTTCTAAGTCAGATTCTGCCGATTTCTTGTCAGGAATCTAGGACAAACTGCTCCACTCCTCTTGAGATCTGTTTGTTCTGTGAATAAAACCAGAGCTTCAATACCCCTTGCTCCAAGGTTCACCATGAAGAATAAGGGAACAAATATGGCAGAGTCCTGGCACACACTTAATAAGTACTGTATATCCTTTTCCTTGACTAATACTATAAGCAGGATAAGGGAAAAAAAGGATTTTTTTGTCCATTCTTATTGCATAAAATTTTGACCAGTTGAAAAATCAGTTTTTGCCTGGTTGTACAAATCAGTCTTTAACAAGAAATGTTTATTTTATTTAGAAATTATCATTTGAGTTTTTTTTATGGAAATAAATGTAGGAGTCACATGTTTAATGATTTGCGGTTGCATAAAGGATACGACCAAGATGGACAAAAAAATCATTTACTCAGCTACATTTGCAGTCTAAAGAAAACCATAAAGTCTCCTTAAAGTGATTTTAATGAAAGAAAGAAACCTTTGGACAGTAAATGGGTCATAGCTATAGTTTTGCAGTTTGTATGAGTCTTATCTGAGCTGTCACTGACTGTTGCTTGAATCATAGGCACCCAAAAGTAAGCCGAGAATGTTGACGGCTTCTCTCTTTCTTGAATTTTGCCAAGATCCTAAGGAATAAAGGCTTCGAAGACAAATTTGGTTTTTCTTGAAGGACCCATGGTGTATTAAAGTTGAAGTCTATCACACAGCAAAGCTAAACACAGGGGCATGAAAATTCCTATTTTGTGTTACTTCTCTGTGCCCACTAATAAAATGGACTCTGAACAAATGGTTGATGCATTAGTAAATGAATAACTAGCATAAAGAAATATATAAGATTTAAAACAATACCATTGAAAACATTTAATTAGAACATATCAGCATCACAACTGCAGAAAGACTGCAGAGCTGTGCAGAAAGGATGAGACACACTTGTGCCTTGAGAAAAGATCTGGATGTTATGCATAATCTATTTAGAAAATGCAAAACCACGAAAGCCATGTAAAAGTCACTGGAGAATTTCATCCAAGCATTTTGCTTAATAATGAGGATTTACAGAAAAGACTGCATGTGTTTTGTCTATTGGATGAGACCAACGTAACTACCTAATATAATTCACAGTGCATATAGAGCTAGAGGCAAACAGAAAACACACAGAGGCATATGAAAAGAAAGGGGGGCAGCAAAGATACCAGTAGGTGATGGAGTAAGATAGAATGCAAGTAAAAGACACGTGAATTGTGAAAAGCAATATAAAATAACAGTTTTTCTAGTTTCAAGTCAATTGTGGAGTTTTCATTTTCATGTATGTGGATAAGCAAATAAAAACTGTAATTATAGTGAAATTGTAAGTTCCAAAATGAAGTTTCATGACTTCAGAATGGTCATTATAACTGTATAGATATTCATTGAAATATGTACACTTTTCGTTTGGACAAATGCTTGTGTGGTTATGTTAATTTAGTTACTCTAGTGGTGTATCTTATTTTTTTCCAGCTAGATTTTTTTAATTGGAAATAAAATCATTCATATTACATCTCAAGTGCTATCCCATCTCGTGCATCCTCCCATTCCTCTCTCCCTCCCGCTCTCACACCATTCCCCTTCCCTATGACTGTGACTGAGGGGGACCTCCTCCCCCTGAATATGATGCTAGAGTATCAAGTCTCTTCTTGGTAGTCTGCTATCCTTCCTCTGAGTGCCATTGGGCCTCCTCATCAATGGGACATGGCCAAATATGGGGCACCAGAGTTCATGTGAAAGTCAGTCCCAAGTCTCCACTTAATTCTGGAGAATGTTCTGTCCCTTGGCTAGATCTTGGTAGGGGTTTGATGATGACTTCACTTATTGTCCTTGGTTGGTGCCATAGATCGAGCAGAATCCCTGGGCCCAGATCTGCCCATCATAGTGTTCTTCTTGTAAGTTTCTAGGACCCTTTGGATCCATCTATTGCCCTATCTCCTATATTTCTCTCACCTAGAGTCCCAATAGGATGTCCTTACCTCTATCCCACTTTCCTGGTAAGTGAAGACTTCATGAGACATGCCCCTTGGGCTAGTGTCCAGTTATAAGTGAGTATATACTATTTGAGTCTCTCTGAACTCAAGAAATTAAACACCACCAAACCAAATAATCCAATTGAGAAATGGGGCTCAGAATTAAACAGAGAATTTTCAACAGAGGAATATTAAATGGCTGGGAAACACTTAAAGAAATGCTCAACGTCTATAGACATCAGAGAAACGCAAATCAAAACAACTCTGAGATTCCATCTTACACCCATCAGAATGGCTAATATCAAAAATTCAAGTGACACCACATGCTGGCGAGGATGTGGAGAAAGAGGAACACTTCTTCATTGCTGGTGGGAATGCAGACTAGTGCAGCCACTTTGGAAATCTGTCTGGTGCTATCTCAGAAAACTGGGAATAGAGCTTCCTCAAGACCCAGCTATTCCACTCCTTGGAATATACCCAGAAGATGCTTCAGCATACAACAGGGACATATATATGCTCAACCATGTTCATAGTGGCCTTATTCATAATAGCCAGAACATGGGAACAGCCTAAGTGTCCCTCAGTAGAAGAATGGATAAAGAAACTGTGGTACATTTACACTATGGAATACCATTCAGATATTAAAAACAAGGAATTCCCGAAATTTGTGGACAAATGGATTGAACTAGAAATGATCATAATGAGTGAGCTAACCCAGAAGCAGAGAGACTCAAATGGTATATCTTATTTTATATTTCCAAGTTCTTTATAAAATAAATAAATAAAATAGACCATGATGTTCAAAGTTAGGAACAACCAATGTTGCCATGGGAATAGGGTTTGGGCATAGAAAACCTTGAGACATGGTTCTGAGGGGTGAGTTACATTATGTCTTAAAAATAGCCTACATGTGACCAGTCACTAGAGGCAGTGATGATATTCAGGCAACAACAGAATGGAGCTGTGGCCTTGCCCACAGTGAGAGGGACCAGTTTGGGGAAAGATAGGAACATTGATGTGATGAAGAGCAGATTATAATGGGGGAAAGGTTTATTAAGATAGTCACGGACTTGGGTGACTGGAGAGATTAGATTCCATAGCACAGGCAAGTGTTCCTCAAATCACAAAGAGTAGTGATGCTGCAGAGAATGCTGAGAAATAAAAATATTCTTAGCCTTTATCTGTATAGACTTCCAAATAATATTTTCTCTATTTTATTTTATTTTTTAATTATTTCTTTATTTTTTTAGATTACAATATAATTATACCATTTCTTCCTTCTCTTTTTTCCTCCAAACCCTCCTATATGACTCTCCTTTCTCTCTTTCAAATTCATGGCCATATATATATATATATATATATATATATATATATAATATGTTTATACATGTATGTATATATATGTATATTTATATATACAAGTCTCAGTCTGTATAATGTTACTTGTATGCATATTTTTCAGGGCTCACAATTTGGTATTAAATAACCCACTCCCCATGAATATATCTACAAAACAACTGCCACACCTGAGGCTCAACAGACATTGTCAAAGAAGAAGACCAAAGGATCCAAAGGATCAGGGAGTTTGTTGTGAGACCTAGTCTCCTAATAATGCTAGAAGTGACATCGAAGTGTTGCTTCTTTACTAATGTAGACAATAAGGAAGACTAGATGTATTAAAATTATTTTTATAAAACAGTGTTTTTTTCTTTTGGCATATTTCTTAACCCAATTATCACACAAATAATTGAGACTCTTTTATAATACAAGGCTTCACAACATAATCTGAGCAGTTTAAGTAAGTTTGTTTTTTTAAATTATTTTATTTTTGTACATATACATTTATATTATTACACATATATACAACAGATTACCTATGGCAAGAAGAACCATGACATAATCAGGAATTGTATAAATGTTACATTTTTAGTGTTTTGGCTGTTTGTATTTGACAGCTTTGAAGAAGACATGTTTTCTATCTTGGTGCAGCTAAATTTCTGAATGTAAATCAGTCTCCAGATGAAAAGATGACAGAAACAGTTTCTACCTGAATAGTCACCCAAAACTCTCTATAATGTTGGAGCATCTTCTTCAGCCTTCTGCCCAAATATATCTGACAGACATACTTGTGAGGCAAGAACTATTGAGGACTTGCTTACCTTGTCTTAGCAGGGTTTGGCTGTTGACTCTGCCTGCATCCAAGCTTGCCCTTTTTTTTTTTTTTTTAGGCAGAAGTCTGTCTGTGGTAGAAATGAGCACCTTTTTCCCAGTGGCTTGTTTGCCATATTTGAACCTATCTACATAAGGAGGTTCTTTGATGCTCATCATCTTCTTTGAGGTAGGCTGGGTTGTTGCCAGGAATTAACCTGTCTCATTGTCAATGAATCTTTAAAGTAATAAAAAACCTTTTTAAATGCCATATTCTGCATGTCTCTGGGGTTTTTTTTTTGAAGACCTTGTCTTTCTATAGAGCCATATCTATCTGCTGTACCTAAGATGTATATTCTTGTGATAAAAGTAGACTAGCAATAGACATGACCATGATTTAATCTGCTAACATTTAATTTGTATAACTTATTTCTCCTAAACAGCTTGATAGCACTTTCAAGGCATTGGAAGTAGCCCTTGTATTTTAATTGAGTTATATGGGTACAATAAATCAGAGTGTGTGTGTGTATATATATATGTTCTATCCCATAATGATTCTTAGGACCCCTATGAATTACTATTAGATGCCATTCTTCATAGGGCATGAGTGAAGATTTACAGATGTCTTCTTTTCCTGCTCATACAAAGAGCAGAAATCCAGCCTTAATTGTTCCATGCATCACGCACACCTTTTATACACTTATAATTTTAGGACTGTATAATGCTTATGAGAAATTACATGCTTTCAGGACAAAAGAACCAGACACTGACACTGCATCAGACCTGAGAGGATGCATTCCTCGCAGCATACTGGACATTGACATCCTGTTTTGAGAAAGTGGTTGAAAAAAAAAAAAAAAAGGGGGGGGAATACTGAAATACTGAAATGTACAGGGAAAATAGAACAAAAGTAGATTAGTGAATCTACTCCTCAACTTAATGCCTCAGTTGTCACTCACAAGATATTTTTAATTCACTGATATAGAATTTTGTATATAGAGGCAAAATAAGTTCTAGATACAGTGGTATAGAATTCAAATTTAAGTAAGTTCTTAAACCCTTTATCTACTTTGTTTTACTCCACCCCAGCCGTACTTGCACTTTTGTAGCTTTCCTCGGCTCCGACTCCTTCCTCATCTTCCTTGGACCTCTTCTGGTGGCTCACTCCTCTGGCTGCTCCCCTGACTCCTCCTCCCCTGACTGGCAGGAAGTCCAGCCCTATTTTCTGCCCTGTTCATTGATTGGCTGTAAGCTGCTTTATTAACATAACAGGGAGACAATTGGGGAGCAGAGTTTACACAACATTTAGATAGGAAATCAGAATTTGAACCACACAATAACCTTATGCCTACATAGATGCTTAGTGTTGTTCACTTGACAAAATCTAGACTCTGTCTGATGGGTCCCTGAACATGGCTGTGAGGGACTGCCTTTGTGACATTAACTGATATGGAAACAGCCACATTAAATGTGGATAGAACCATTTCCTGCACAAGAGATCCTGGGCTGCAAAGCCTGGAAAAAGCAAACTGAGTAGTAGTGCATAGTAGTTTCACTCTCTCGTTTCCTTCTGACTACAGACTCCTGTGCCCAGAAGCTTTAAGCTCCTCCCACCCTGACTTTTCCTCCGTGGCCGACTTTACCTTGAGTTGTGAGCTAAAATAAACCTACTGTTTTTTTTTTTTTTTTTTTTTTTTTTTAATTATCTACATTATCTTTAGGCCTGGCCAGGAATCAATCAAGACACAGACACTTGTTACACTTTAAATTAGCCTTAGTTAACCCGGGGCAGGGCAGGTATCAGTCCTCTAAACTTCTTTCCATAGTAGGGCCTCAGGCATGGGATCCTTGTCTCAATCCCAATGCCATCTGCTTCTAGTAACTTCTATCAAGCTACCTCCCATCTATAATCCCATGTACTTGCTCATGTTCTTCATCTAGGCTGGACTCTCCATCCACGCCACTGGCCATGTGTTTCTCCTCCAGCTAACCCATGGCGGCGTTCCTCTTCTCCTCTCAGGCCTCTCTCCTTTCTCCTCCTGGCAGTCTCTCTTTTCTTCCTCCCAGGATTCCTCTCTCTCCTAGCCCCACCTATTTCCTTTGCCCTGCCCAGGTGGGATAGCTTTTTATTAAGAAAAAGGTGGGTCACACAGATAGCAGTAGTAATTAACATCAAAATACAGCAGACCATCCCCCAACATAAACCCTTTCTCTTCTCGGCTGCGTAGCATATCATAGGAAAAGAAATTAAGACAGGAACAAAGTCTGGCTTGGGTATAAAATTTTAGTTGAATTTGAAAAATATATTCATGTACAAGAAGGAACGATCTAGAGAAAAGATAGTGCCCAGAGAGCTAGCAACACAGGGATTGTGTCTTCAGCTGGAAGGGAAAAGCAGAGCTCTCAAGGAATGGATGGGCACACAAGAATTGCTTTGTTTTATTTACAGAAAATCAGGGGAAGAGAATGCTGCGAAAGAAACCCAATATGTAGGGTAAGAGGAGGGGAAAGTGAGTGATACAGGATGACAGAACTTTCCATAAAAGTCATAAAATATGGGGAGACCAGGCAGGACAAGGGCTGAGGGTTACATCACGGATCCAGAGACATGCTGTTCCTCTTTAGAGACGTCAGTCAAAGAAGATGCATCTGTGAGTGGTGGAGAGCAGAAAAAAGGGCAACAGTTAGTCATAAAGAGATTTTTGTTAAAGGGTGAAGGAAGCAGGTTTTGAAATGAAAACCTTCCCAAAAGATGGACTTGAAGTCAGCTATAACTGTTATATAACGTAACTTTGCCTATTCATCTGTCCGGATTTTCTCCTATGCCGCCACCGTCGTGGCGACTGAGATCAGATAAATGAGAAGGTTCTGATGTCCCACTGCTACACGCATATCTCAGCCAGGATGGACCAACCCGCTCTCTGTCTTGGAAGCAGAAGTCCTGCAGCATTCTAAGGCAACAAAATGAGCAAAGAGCCATGGAAACGGCTATTACCCAACTAGAAAAAAATACCACAGCCACTCTAGCAATCAAATGTGATGTAAGTTCAAGGGCCAACACATTTAGTTAATTTGCAGAAGGAAAATAATGACCTACTTTCTGTAGCAATGCTCAGACAGAGAATAAGCAAAGAATTCTTTTCTTTTTAATTTTAGATTTATTTCTTTCATGTGTATGAGTGTACTGTGTGCATGCATGCAGGTGTACCTCTTGGATGCCTGCTGCCCAAGGTGAGAAGGCTCTGGGTCTGGAGTTATAAACGGTTGCAAGCCACCATGTGGGTGCTGGAAATCAAGCAGAGTCTTCTCCAAGAGCAACAACCACTCTTAACTGCTGAGGCAACTCTCCAGCCTATGAAATATTAGTTTTCATAGAATCTTTCTCCTAGGAAGAAAACATTTACTCACAAAACACATTTTTTAAAACTAAAAAACAAAACAAAACAAAAAAAAAAACCCATAACTAAAAGCCTAACCATCTTTCAATTTTTGGTGAAAAGTCTAAAATATTTACTTATGAACTCACGCAACTCTAATTAGGCACCTAGTTTTCTTTTTTAAGATTTATTTTATTTTTATTTTATGTATATACGTGTGAATGCAAAACATATATATGTGCACCATACGTAAGCCTGGTTCCCATGATCTCCAGAAGTGACCATTTATAGTTCCAGGCAATTGTGAGTTGTCATGTAGGAGTTGGGAATAGAACCTCTGTCCTCTGAGAGCCGACCATATGCCATTGACTGCTGAACCATCTCTCCAGCCCCAGGCTTCCAATTTTCTTTTTCCCGAATGCTTTGTATGAAGATCACATCCTCTTCTGTCCCACACAACAGTGTGGATTGTCATTGGATTGTCAAGAAATGGTGACTAACAGCAAGAAAAAGTTGCTAAGTTCTTTGAGAGCAGATACTGCTCACAGTCTTTCCAACATATCATACATACTTACTGCTCTGAGTTAAGAACCATACAAATAGCACTGGCCACGTGTTCACTTACGTCTAGCTTGATATCACCCTACTTTGGAATGAAACATAGCCCTTGCCAACACTTAAAAAGTTGTACCAAAACCCCTAATAGCTAATTGATCAGGAGAACTGATTGTGCTGGGCATATGGCATCTCCTAATGGCCGGCCCAAGGCACACGAAACCCTGTTTTCAACAGAAGTCAGAACAAAACCAGAATGGACTTTCTTCAGATGTTTCTGATTTGTGGACAAGTTCACCATTGTGTATAAAACTGGGATACTTTATTCCAAATATCAAAGGCCCAGAGGAAAAGAAGCCATTAAAAAATCAAAAAACAAACAAACAAAAAACCCTATGAGGAAGACTCTGTAGTGTAGGGCTCAGCAGTCCTTGTGAGCAATAGGGCAGCAGCAGCAGCTTTACCCCAGGGTTCCCTGCGCCCCAGGAAACTCAAATCAAACACACAGATTTTTTTTAACTCAATTATTTTGTGCATATAATTTGACTGACAGCCTAGAAACTTAGCAAGGTTTACAGACAGGAAATCCATTGCATGAAGTAAGCAACTACAATGAGTGGATTATGTGTGCAGCCCATGCCATCTGAATTACAAACACTCAGCACAGTGTAGAAAATACATTCTGTGCAGCTGTGAAAGATCATCCACAAGATTGTCAAACCTTCTTCACAGCTGTGAGAACTATTGTCACATTCTTTGTTTCTCTCCTCAGCTGCATCTCTCTACCAGGACTATCATTGGACATCAAAATAATTAAGAATTAAAATAAAATCCTTAGACACTCTTGAATAATTCATCAATGCAGCTGAGCCTAAAAGGCCCCTTGTCCTGTAATGTAAATACATTACAGACTCCAGCCCAGAATGAAAATTCAGTTAAAATACACTAAAGTGGAATGATCTAAGACACCAGTCTTTCCATTATCAAAAGCAGCACATGACAGTTCACTTCAGCTAACACAGTCACACAGGCTGCCGAGTTTCGAGTGCAGTTTAAGGGGGAGTACATGGATTGGGGGCAGGGGAGCATTGCAGCTCACTTGTGATTTGATCATTCCACATGGCTGGTCGGAAGCATTACTAGACTTCCATCAGGTAAAGAATGCAGCAAGGCCCATGCCTGGGTCAAACCACACTGCAAAAATACCAAATGTGGAACTCTTTTTCCGCCTTTTGATGAAAGAATTTCTAATTATTTTCTTTGGGTTGTGGATCTGTCCCTAACAGAAAGTGTCAGTCTGTCCCATGTAATACACTCAAGGGAAGATCTTAATAATTATATTTAGATGTGTGTGTAATAATTATATTTAGATGAGGACTTTTTTTTCTCAGTACAGTAGAATAAAATCTTTAGCAGAGGTCTCAGAGGTAGATCTTCCACTTAATAACTGCAATTCTGGGGAAAAAAAAATAGGACTAAAACTTTACTGAGAAGTGTTTGTGAGCCAGGCATGATAAAATGACACATGTCCTGATCTTTAAGCGTCAGGAAAAACTTGCTTGAGGAGAGACGGCTAAGTTGATGTGTAGAGGGGAAAATGGAAACTAGATAAAAAGTGAGACCAAGAATGGTTTGGAAGCAGAAATTGATATGTGGACGCATCAGAAGCTGAGAAGCATCCAGGACTTCCGAGGAGTCCTAGTGAGCCAGGATTGGTGCTTGCTGTGAGGTATGTGCTCAGGAATCTTCAATGTTCATCCCAGCCAAAAAGTTGGAAGAAGGGTCTGAGGCTAAACACATAGCTTTTATTTTGTAATCTGTTTATTCAACTTAATAAAAAATTGTTTTAATCTACCTTGCTTGAGAAACTGTGGTTGCTTCTTTCATTATTATCTGTGATTATAAATGTATCTTTATTGTCTTTGATAATAATGTAAATGTAAATTGGAGGAATATTCCCAGTGAAGGAGTAATTCATAGCAGTGTTCCCATTATGTACAATGTCATTTTAATTTGCATTTTGAATGCTTTTACAGAACGAGAGTCAGTCACTCGAGCTTCCAAGTTTGTTTTGACATCTGCTTAATTCTGCTGCTTAATAACAAAGTTACGAAGGAAGAGTTGTTGTCAAAAGAAGTAATCAGTATGGCAGAAGTTTTCATTGCATGGCCTCTGTCATCTGACTTGTAGACCGCATACAAATCAAACAAGATACAAAAAAGCTTTTGGTGTAGAGAATCCTGAAGAGGCTCCCTGATTACCCACCTGCCTAATTACCTACCTGTCTTTGATGTGAGAACAGCCGGATAAAAGAAGTTCAGGATACGATTATGGTGTTTCTTGTTTTTAAAGCCAACTTTGTATTTTAAACCGGATGGTAAATTAAACATATATGTTAAAATTCTGATGATCAGAGTTGTCATGTGTCATGAGTGACTATCTTTTGAAGCAAGCAACCACTTTGAGGGAGTCAGCTGTGGCCCCTAACAACAAGATTATTTCAGCTGCACCTGTTGACTGTTACATCCTCTCATGGAGGGGTAGGAAATGTCACAAGACCCTCATGAGAATATTAGGTGCTTCTTACCACATGTTGTATGTAGCTCTACCCTAATTGCACATGGCCTCAGAAGGCCAGGACAGGCTTGGGTGATTGGATTCCATCTAGGTGGTTATAGAGAACCCCTCACCCCTGTTGTGTAAAGGCTTGTCGGGTATGGTCTATTGAAGGAGAAATACCCACTCTTCTGTAAATGACCCCTCAGCTGTGCTCTGTAAGAAATACCGATAAACTCATTGGTTCCCTGCAGTGAACTTCAGAGGCATCTTCCTTGGTTTGTTGTTGGAACCCTAAGAGGAGGGGCAGATGTTATTATGTCTCCCCATGGGAAGCAATTTTAGCAACACCATGTATTTACATGAAAGTTCTAATAAAAATTGGGTTTCAAATCCATGTTTATGAGTCCTTCCTCATGCAATCAATTGTTCTATATATTGTCCAGTTTAATCCTCAAAACAAATAAATATTATAATTGTACAAATAGGTTAAGTGAAAATCAAAAAAGTTTAAGCGCTTACCTCAGGCACTAAGCCAGTAAGTATAGTGCAGATGTGCAAACCCAAAAGTATAGGTGAACTTCAGCGTTCTTTCACAATGTTGCATTTAATGTGATGACTGATGAGAATCAGAGTTACTGGATACTAAGCATTCTATACAAGCCTTATACATTTCTTAATTGTCTCAAGACAGTGAGATAATCTCTAATTTTTTAAACTAAATTAGTGGTCAAGAGCTGAAGAAAGGCAACCAAGAAGTAAGTGGTATGATTAGGAATTAAATTCAAGCCAGGCCCATCTAAATTCAATAGTTAATCTCTTCCTATTATAGCACACTGACTTTCTTTTTTCTTTTTTTTTCCAGACTGTATCTCAGCTGTTTATTGATTAATAAGCTAATAAAACATAATTCCCCTTTGGGTGTCTGAACACAACTTCCATTTTAGCAAAAAGGAAAGATTTATATACTTTGAAGAGAAAACAGAGCATAAGACTTAAATTTTAGATCTAACATTTGATACTCTTAATCGTAGCACACTGACTTTCAACTGGGATGAAAACATGTAAACACTACAATTTAATATCTATTAGAGCATTACAGACAATAATTTGTGGCCGAAGACAGGTGTGGTGGTGTGCCTGTAACTCTAGTGCTCCACAGGCAGAAGCAGGAAGATCACGAGTGTCAGAGAAGCCCGGATTACCCAGTGGACTCCAAAACAGGCTGGGCTACGTGGAATACTCTGCTTCAGCAAAACAAATAACAAGGAAATGCAGTAGATCAGGCTTCAAAGTCACTTTGAGGACTTCTCTCTCATTGTTTCAAATATCTGAGTATCTATCTTAGGAGCATTTAATTAACAGAGATATAATACGAATCACTTGCTTAAATTTTTATTTTGCATATATAAGTACAGTTGCGTTACATAATGCATTTCTAAAACTCAATCATGGTGCATAGTTTTTGAAATAACCAAAATAATAAGAAATGACAAAAATGATTCATTCAGACAAAGACAACTAGACAGACAATATAAATCCCTTAAAAGGGGCTATGAGTATAATTCAGTGTGCTGCAGTAACTTAGGCTGTGTGTAGGTAACATAAAACTTCTTGAATAAATTAACATATAGTGCTTGCTTTGTATCATAAATTTGGAATAATACAGGAAAAGATTAGCACACCTCCTGTGCATGTCACCTTCTGTTTTTAAATTATTGTCATTTGACACAACATATCTTGATATATTCACCCCATATTCCCTTCCTCTGTCTTCAAGTCCCTCCAACACATCTTCCTCCCAACTTTGTGTCCTCTTTTTTTTTTTTTTTAATATTTCACTTAGTCCAATCAATACTGCCCTTATATGCATCAGTGTATGGTTATCCAGTGTGGCCTGGGAAACTATCAATAACCATCACCCAAAGGAAAGACTCTGCCTTCCCCCAGCAGCCACCAGCTACCAATAGTGCATGAGGCTGTCTCCCAATTCCTATTGTAATTATTTTTCTAGACAAGGTTTCTCTGTGTAACACCCCTTGGACTCACTCTGTAGATCAGGCTGGACTTGAACCCACAGAGATCTGCCTGTCTCTGCCTCCAAGTGCTGGCATTAAAGGCACACACCACCACAGCAAGCTTCCTTCCTATTGTAATTTCTTTTAACTTAAAGTTAATTTCATTTCATGACCTGGACAGCCAGTTAACCCATTTACAAGTCATTTAGTGAGCGGCAATTAGAGTATTGTTATTGAGGAATAACAAAAATACCATTGAACAGAATAAAGACCATGTATAAAATCATTAGTAACTTTTCACTCTTTTGTAGTTTTTCAAATGTAGAACTACATTTTCAAGTGTAGATTACAGATTCAAATTGAGGGCACTGACCTCATGTTTTACTTCATTTTAACAAAGTTGGAAGATTTGATTCAAAGAAAAATATTGCCAAGGACTTCATTTCTTCCTCCCTCAATGTATTTATTTAACCACTTTACATATAGATCCCAGGCCCCTCTCTCCTCCCTCCCAATCCTTCCCCATCCCCTTTCTCCCTCTCCCCCTCTCTCCTTCCTCCCAAAGAAGGGGAGGCCCCCAATTGGTACCAATCCATCTTGGTATCTCACATGATACAGGATTAAACACATCCTTTCCCACCTGGGAATGACAAGGTAGCCTAGCTAAGGGAAGGTGAACCATCTGAAGACAACAGAGTCAGAGACCACCCCTACTCCTATTGTTAGTGGTTCCACATGATGACCAAGCTGGATATTTGCTACATATGCATGGGGGGGGGGGCGGTCTAGGTTCTGTCTATGCAAGCTCTTTGGGTGTTGGTTCAGTCTCTGTGAGCCTCCATGGGCTCAGATTAGATGATTCTCTAGGACTGCTTGTGGTGTCCTTGGCCCCTCCAGCTCCTTCCTCCCACTCTTCCACAGCACTTCTCAAACTCGGCCCATTGCTTGGCCTTGGGTCTCTGAGTCAGTCTCCATGTTCTGCGAGATGAAGCCACTCAGAAGACAGTTACACTAGACTCCTGTCTACAAACATAGCAGAGTGTCATTAATAGTGACAGTGGTTTGCCCTCTGCTGTGGGCTGGATCTCAACCTGGGCCAGTCAGTGGTTTGTCTTTCTCTGAATCTCTGTTCCATCTTTGCCCCTATGCTTCTTGTAGACAAGACACATTTTGGGTGGAAGGTTTTACGTGTGGGTGAGAGTCCCACGTGAGTACAGGAGGTGCACGTAGATAGATGGATCTACCTCATACCCACCCATATCACTCCTGGGGTTATACCCAAAAGATGTTCCTACTTACTTGCTCAACTATGTTCATAGCAGCCTTATTCATAACAGCCAGAAACTGGAAACAGCCTAGATGTCCCTCAACTGAAGAATGGATAAAGAAAATGTGGTACATTTATACAAAAGAATAGTTCTCCGATATTAAAAACAAGGAAATCATGACATTTGCAGGCAGATGGATAGGACTATAAAATATCATCCTGAATGAGGTAACCCAGATCCAGAAAGACACACATGGTATGCACTCACCTATTATAAGTTTTAAACGATCTCATGCCGATATCCGCAGCTGCTGTGAGTTCATATGCATAACAGTCGTGTCATGTTCAGAGAACAGCATTTCACAGCAGCCCTGCCCACCCCCCAGATCTTGCAATCTCTCTGCTGCCTCAATATTCCTCAGACCTTGGTGTGGGGAGAAGAGAGGCTGACACAAATGTTGCATCTATATGTTGAGAAATTAATTCCTTTTTTTTTTTTTTTTTTTTTTTTGCAAAGCCAAAAGTACCATCGGTCTCTTAACATTTTAACCTCTTTATGTACATGGTCTGTCACCATGGCTTTAGTCTGCATCAGAGAAACACTATTCTTTTTTTTAATCATGTATTTATTTTTAATTAATTTGTTTGTTCGCATTCCCTCCCTCCTCTCCTCCTAGTCTTTTCTCCCGTCCTCTCCGTGCGCCCATCCACTCCTCCTTGGGGAAACACTACTCTTAAACAGTAGATCACCAACTAAGAATCCCAGGGTTAAAGGCTAACACTAGACTCCCATGAGGCTCTACGTCCTAGATCTCCTAGATCTGCTTCTGTCAGTGTGGCTGGAATCAAGATGTCTTAGCTTTCCTCTACCTTGGCTTCCTCTTTTGTCAACTTACCATAAAAACCATACCTTGTAAAGCTGAGTATGGTAGTGCTAGCTTGTAATGTCAGCACTTGGGTGGATTGTGGGAAAACAAAACCAACTAAACAAAACAAAGACAAAAGGCGCCTTCCTCAGTGAAGGGACCCTGGCCAGCTCAAGCATGGCGGCGTGGCTCTGGCA
Organism: Acomys percivali; assembly: GCA_907169655.1. Classification (NCBI taxonomy): domain Eukaryota; kingdom Metazoa; phylum Chordata; class Mammalia; order Rodentia; family Muridae; genus Acomys; species Acomys percivali. Next base: position 206,307,030 of record OU015742.1, on the reverse strand, counting down.
GGCCTTGCCCCTTCCCCCATACCCTTTGCCTTGCTGAAAACCATTAGATTATGTTTCTAAAGTTAGCCACCGAGGCCTGTCCTCTTATTCGACCGCTTCTTCCTGAGGCTGACTATCAAGGCCCAGCTACCAAAATATTGAATTCTAGCAATCAAAAGCCCTTTGGCTCACCTAATTAACATGCCCAATTTTAATTAACCACCTCACCTTAACTTGGTGTTTCTCCTTGGATCGTCATAAATCGCCATTTTCCTATGGGCCTGTCTATGCAGCTGCGGTCCTTTGTCCCAATCTGGGACAAATACCCCTTCTCCCTTTCCCTTGTCCCCTGCCCTTCGTCCCTCATCCTCCAGCTCCTGCCCCCTGTTCCTCTGGGGCAAATAAATCTCCTTTGTGCCGAGAACTTGGTCTTGGGGTTTCCGAGCCGATACCTAGCCTTTCACTGGGATTTTGTTTTGAGCTTCAAAGAGAAAATAAATACAAAGCTGCAAGCGCATTTTATGCATCTTAGTAAACATTCAACAAAAGCTAAGTAATGTTATTATTTCTGTTTCTCAATGTAGATTGTTACAAACTCTAAAAAAATTAATTTTATTTCTAACAATCATAAGAATGACATGCCCTTAAATAAACCATCTGAGGTCACATTGGAAATGCTTTACAGTAGCCAGGCTGGCATGGTTTGCGCATGCCTTTAATCGAGGCAGAGGCAGGCAGATCTCTGTGAGTTTGAGGCCAGCCTGGTCCACAAAGCGAGTCCAGGACAGCCAAGACTACAAAAAAAAAAAACCCTGTCTCGAAAACAAACAAACAAACAAACAAAAAGCTTTATAGTAATATTAACATTGGAACAAGAGTTCGTAGTAAGTGGATTGAAAGCATTCCTCTGGAAGATGTCTGTGCATCCAGCTCTTTTGCTGCCACTGCTCTTTTGTTTCATTTTAAACTGGGACTCGGTTTGAAGCCGTGTGCAACAGCACTGTTTTATGTAGGCTTGATCCTAGGAGGCAGTGGTATTGGCACTTAAAGCAGCATATGATAGGTCGAAAGCATTGCACCCCACTGTCCTCCTTGGCTTGAGTGAAAACACGGATCCTACCCCACCATCAAATAGAGGAGTGTTCAGTCTTGTCCTCCCTCCCTCCTCCCCCTCCTTCCCTCTCCTCACCCAATCAATTCCCTCTCCAGCTGCTTCAGGAATCCATCAGCACTGCCCAAGAACTCTCTTCTGTCCTGAGTGTGTGACACTGCTGTCAGCTTCTCTCTCTCTCTCCTTCTCCTAGGCAGGGTGTCTCTTCCCAGCTGGCTGCTGCTCAGGCCAGTCAGCTACCTTTTGCTCCTATGTGGCCTGAGGGAGTTAGTGAGGAAGCACCATGTTTATGACTTCCTGTTTTCTATATACACACAATGATTTAAAAAAAAAAAATTTACAAGCAGCCGACTTGGCACTTGTGTTTTCAGAAAAGGGTCTTTCTGAAAAACAGGTGGATTCACACTCCATAAAGTTAAGGGTTTGAAGTAATTGACATTCAGTCATTGGCTTTTCTGTTCCCACCACTCAAATAAAATTGTTCATAAACTTACTATCATAGAATTGAAAAATAAAATATTGTTATTTTTTAATCTGTTATATCAGATAGTAATTACAAATTTATTTATTAAATTATTTTATATTCCTTTCATTAAAAGTTTAATTTGAATGTTCTAGCCATAATGAATTTAAATGTCACTACCGCCATCAGATCATGAACAGATTTAGGCTAAATTTGCCAGAGAGAATTCAGCAATAGTGAAACAAAAATATCTCTAGAAGATAAATAAAATTGGCAACTGCTACTAATGGGCTTCAGGGAAATCTAGTAGATAGAAAATTGTCAATCAGTTTGCTGAAGCAAATTAGAGCTTACTGCCTCCTGTCACCCTTTGCTTTGCGCTAATTTGAGTATATGCTCATTATCCAAAAACACGCACGTGGAATTTATGGAAGGCTGTGCTTCCCTAATTCTTGGTCATTTCCCCGTGTTGCAGCACAGCTCTCTAGTTTCCCTCTGTCTACCTACACAGGTACTTTGTATTTCAGGCTTCCTACACCTAACTAGATACTCGGTCCTAGCTCTTTCTGTAAACCCACCCCTGAGGCCAACTGCGTGTTATGTTAACAATCACTCTTGATTTCTCCTATCCTGTCACTCAGAAGGCGGGAAAAGAGGACAAAAATGGGCACTCCTCACCGCTATCCTAGGGACCATTAACTAAAGACCCTCATGAATAAGCAGCACAGAAATCACTTCAGCAAGGAGCGCAAAGGAGCCTGGGAGATTCCCCGGGCGGAGGATCCTAAGGGGCTTCCAGAGTGTTTTACTGGCAGCAGCATGTTGTTTCTTGTGTTGATCCCCACTGTGGGCTTTCCGAAAACCCAGAAGAAGGTAGTTCATATTTTAAGTCTCAAGATTTAAGAGACCTTGGCACACAAAGCACATTTGAAAATTCAAGAACAAAGGAAAACAGTGGTAAAAGATCTGAACATTAGCATAGATAAGATTCCGTGTTTTAGGATTCATATATTTGCAGGGAAGCATAATTACACTGAAACCTGACTCGGGTGCATGTTATTTCTTCCAAGAACAGGCTCTACATCTTTCCCAGGGGAAAGGCAATCCTGTGTGCCCAACATTCCTGACTTGTCTGGAGATCTGTAGGCACAAGGGCCTTCATGCTGTGCTCCCACCGTGCACTAAAACAAGTTCAATTTTTTTAAAAAAAGACTTTTATCTTTAAAACCACCTGACCAGACTTCGTAGATCTTGTGTGACACATATGTATTCGGTGCTTTTACAATCAAGGTGATATCAGCAACACTATTGTGCTTTCAAAGCTAATGTCTCATTCTGTCTATTCTACAACCTCTCCTTTCTGTGAAACATAGGACGTGCGTTTTTCAATGTTACATTTACAGTTTCTTTTTATTATTTAAATTTTCCTCAGCCCTGGAGGGTGGGACATATGCCCCTAGGTCTTCTACCCCATCCTGTCGGCTGTCTGGGTAGCAGCCTCTGCCATTGTAAGGTCTAGAGTAATGTGACCACATGGACACAGAGTGCCCTTCTGAGTTGATATTATCTTGCCTGGTTCTCAGAGTTCATCCCAATACCACTGATGAGGTTCAAGGATTCTGTCCATAGACTTCAGTCTCATGCATCTTTCATCACCTGCCATTTCAAAGGTGTGGGGACTTTATTGAAAAGCTTGTCATTTTCCTAGTTTATACTCAGAGAGGAAAGCAACAGGTTTGAGGGTGTCTCAGAGCTTCAAAAAACCCCCCTTGATTTCGCTTTTTCATTCCTTCTGGCTCTAATATTCTATCACAGGCTAGGCTTTCCTCTCCCTGCATGAAAAGAAGCTTGTTTCCACTCTATTTTCCCATGCCTCCACTGCATGAATTAAATGACCTTCAAGTTGAATGCTTGATTAGGGAGTCTATGTGGAAGCAGAGGATACCTTTCTCACTCGTGCCAAACATTTTCCTTGTTTAAACGGGGCTTGATTCTGACTACCAGTGTGTGTGGGGTTGGGATCCAATTTCTGTTCAAAATGTATTCTAAGTTTCCAGTATTCCATTGCTGCGAAAAAATGTATGCTACTGACCAAAGCCATTGGAGAATTAGAAATTAGAAACTGGGTGTTTGGAAATAAGACAGACTGATGCACTGTCTCCAATCCTTCTCTGCAGGTTTTCCTTTATCACATTCACCACTTTGTGGTACATACTTTCTTCCTCATAAGTATGTGCGTTAGACAGACTCAGTATTCAAGAAGATGACAAAAAAAAATATGAACCTCTAACTTTAAGACCCTCCACACGGCAAGTGAACGGCAAGATTCTGGAGGACAAGGTAGAGCCTTTATTCCATGCAAGGCCTGTGGCTTTGTCAATTATAAAAGCACAGTTTAATTGAACAATGCTATGATGAGACAATAAATATACATTAATATAAACAAAACACTTCAACAAAGGTTGTTCTGCTAAACACAGTGGACTAAAAGGAAGAGAATGTCATACTGGAAGAATGAGTAAACTAGGTGCATCAGATCGGTCTTAACTTTATAGAAGAAAATACACTAGTCACCAGAGCACTACTATGAACTACCAGGTAAACCCTGAAAGGATCAGGAGTCTATTTTTCTTTTGTTAAAATTCATTTAACTTCAGAGCTGTGAGAAGAGTTGTAGTGGAAGTGTTTTATCTGATAACGTCTGTGATATCTAAAGGGGAAATCACTCTTTGACCTTATTTTAATCTCTTTACTTCTTTTTTTCAGTTTTCACAACTCTTCAAGGTATGAATCACCAGCTCCACTTCTAAAGGCAAGGAGACAAAGACTTCTAGTAGCTAGCCTGGCTATGAGGGGCCTCGTTGCTGACACGAAAAGTGCCCCCATTGTGTGACTGAAGCAAGCTCATGGCATTGCTTCAAAGTCTTCATGTGGAGGACCGAAAAACTTGTCCCATCTCCCTGTACAATTCCATTAGTGCTGTACTTTCAGTTCTAACCTTATTCTGCAAACTCTGTGCTTAGTTGTCACTACTGGAGATTTAGTGGTGTCTCACTCCTACTCTGTTCACCTGGTATTTCAGTTCTTGACTGGTGAATAGACAGGCTTATAATTTAAAAAGCCACCTCTTTAGAGAAAGTGCCTCAGCTGCAAGGGGCCCAGGGAAGGAGCGCTCTCCTTTCAGGAGAATAGATACTCAGGGTGACCTGTTGCCTCAGTCCTCACACAATCTCTGAAAGGAACTGAAGTTGAAAGCAAAAGGCAGAGAAGTAACCCACACTGGTGCTGTTTCTCCTTCTGGCCTTTTCCTTGGAGGTAGACTTGTGCACTTGTCTCCTGTGTCTCTAAAGTGCACATTAAAACGCGTTAGTCATCGGGATAGATTCTATCTGATTTTGTAGTTTGTTGTTGTTGTTGATTTGAAGGATAACACTGGAAAAGCTGCTGTGGGACTTCTTACCCTCAAAGACCCAATAAGATACCATTCTCCTTTTATGTTTACTTCTCATTTTATTAAACCTTACAATACCCTTCAGAGAATGGCAGAGGCCACGTTTGGTTATTTTCATTTGCAGGTTGGAAGCAGAGTCAAGCTCAGGCCAGTGTTAAATGTTACCCTAGACACAAGCAGAGTATTTAGTAAATGACCTAGACCCTCCATCCAACCTAAAATGCACTAAGCTCAATGTATCAAAGAAGCATCCAAGGGTTCCAAAATATGATTTCTTTTGTCAGAAATTAAGTTTATTAGACAAATATATGTGTGTAATTATCTGTACTAAATGTATTTCCTGAGATAAACTGTCCTACAATAAATGGCACCACACTTCAGGTAGGGAAGCACATCAGTGTCTTGCTCAGCCATTATCAGAGATGCTTTCTCCTGCGAAAAATATGAGCAGATATGGAGACTCGCAGCTAGACATAATGCAAAAGTTTGAGACCTTCGAACACTCAGCTCTAAACGATATGTCTCCATCAAATCCTTACCCCCAGGGCTGAGGGAACCATGCAGAAGAGGGAGCAGAAAAAGTATAAGAGCCAGAAACAAGGCTTTCTAAAACAGCATGATGGAAGGAAAGAACCACCTCCCGATCTCTGACACACAGACACAGACACACACACACACACACACACACACACACACACACACACACTCACACACACACACACTCTCACACACACATACTCAAATGTATAAATGATTCAAGAAAAAAATTTAAGTTACCCTAGAGGTAAATCCTAGCTGTGAGTCGGCACAAGCACAAAGGGAAGATTTGGCTGGTCAGAATCTAACAAGTGGCTTTGTTTGGACTGCAGTAATGGGACAGTCTAACTATAAGAGCTGAGGAGACAGCTTGGTGACTAAGAGCCTGCACTGGCCTTGCAGAGAACCGAAGCTTATCCCCAGCACTGAGATGAGATGGCTCAGAAACAGCTCCCGATCCAGCTCCTGGCAACTGGATATTTCTGGAATCCAAGAGCACCTGACTCTTCCAGTTACTGTTTGGATGTTCATACTCTTTGTTACAAATTTCTCTTCACTGACTGCATATACTTCCTACTGAACTCCGGGATCCACAGTGGACTGTTAGGACTCTGCAGGGAGCAGTTCTAACTGGCTCCTGGAGATTCAGCAACCCTGGTTGCTCATTCTACTGTGTAACCTACTTCCCTCCGGTATGTTCTGGACTAGGCGATGCATTTCTAACAAACAGAATACAATACAGTGCCCTGTGATGCTTTTAGAAAATGACTCTGCAGCTTTCTCTCTAATGCCTTGCTTACGTTCCTTCCTTCTCCCTTCCTCCCTCCCTCCCTCACTTTAAGAGAAGTTCCATGCTGTGTTGTGAGTTGCCTTATAGAGGTACCCAAATGATCTAGTTTGCTTTGTGATAAAACTCTAACCAAAAGAAGCCTTGCGGAGCAAAGAATTTATCTGGTTTAGAATTCCAAGTCACTGTCCATTATTGAGAGAAGTCTGTGAGGAACTCAAACTAGATATTGAAGGAATAATAACTGTTTTCTGGTTCACTCTCTGCCTCAAGCTTAGCCAGCTTTCTTATATGGCCTAGAACCACCTGCCTAGGGGTGGCACAGCCTACATTGGGCTGGGCCATTTTTATATCAATTAACAATTAAGACAATCCTTCACAGACTGCTCAGAAGCCAATCTTATCTAGGCTGTTCTTCAGTTGAGACTTTCCTCTCAGACAACCTCTCAGAAGTTGTGTCAAGTTGAAAATCAAAGCTAACCAGGATACCACATGGCAGGAAATACACTTTTGTACTGTGAGTAGCTGCTCCTTAGGGAGTTTGTGAATACAACTACCTCAGCAGAGGCTTGAAATTCCCACAGCATGAATGGGTGCTGAGGGCAGCTTTGTGGTCAGCCTGAGTGGGAGATACCAGCAAACCCACACCTCCATCGCAGACCTTCATAAATGAAAATAAGAGAGATGTGTTATTTTTTAAAACTAAGTTTTGAAATTATTCATTACATAGTGATAGGTAACCAATAAAAGTAACTAACAATGACTACTAGTTAAAAACAGAATATATTTTAAGACAATTATGTTGGTAAATAAATAATATATTGGAAATAGAGCTAACATTTGTTAGGTGAATAAATCCAAAGACTTCATGAATAAGGTTCATAAAAGTTTGTTCAGATTTATCTTTATTAAAATTAAACTTGCTATCTGGTTTTATATCCTATGTACTTCCTTGGGGTTTTGATTTTGGTTTGCTGAGACAGAGTTTCTCTTGTAGTCTTGGATGTCCTGGACTAGCTTTGAGGACCAGCCTGACCTCAACCTCACAGTGATCTGCCTACTTCTGCCTCCCGAGCTCTGGGTAAAGGTGTGCACTACCGTGCCTGGCTACACTTCCTTGTTTTTATTCTCTTGATTATTTCACCTAAAAAAAATGGGTTATCACTGTAAACTTCTTTTAACCAGTTTTCTGTTTGTCCTTTAGGTGCAATGCAGCAGTGTGGCGATTAATGTTGGCTGTAGACTTGACCGAACTGAGAGCTACAGAGACCTGGAAAAGCGTATTCGGGGCATGTTTGTGGAGGTGTTTCTAAAGGCGGTTAATGTTTGAGTGGATGTCAACTTTATCTACCAAGACTTAAAGGAGATAAATATAGAAAGTGAACTGACATCTCATTTGAGAACTAGTACAACCTTGTACTTGGCCTTGCACATCAAAACTTCAGGCTTTCTAGGCTTGAGATTGCAGTACCCACTCTATGTACTTGGGCTTCCAGCCTTGAAGTAGGAGTTATGCCATCAGCCTCCCTGGTTATTTGGCCTTCTGAGTTGGAATATACCATGTGGCAGTCTCTAGACTGTGGATGACCTGCCATGGGATTTCTCAGTAGCCAATTTCCCTAATAAATTCCTTCTTACACATTTATCTACAATTTCCACTTGCAATGTCTTTTTTAGGTAACCCTGAGTAATACATGTAAAATTGAAAGACTGATACAGAAGATGTAAGTCATGGTCAGAAAAACCATAAGTAGTAGAATTGACATTAGTATGCATGCTTTCTAAAAGCTTAAAACTACAGTAAGTTGAAAAGAAGTGAGTCATAGAGATGTAACAAGAATTAATTAATTAAAAATAAAAAAATAAAAAATAAAAAAATAAAAAATTAAAAAATAAAAAATAAATAAAGATGAATGGAAAAAAAAAAAGAAAAGAAAAGAAGTGAGTCAACAATTGAACGGCTTTCAAAAAGGTCAAAGCCTTTCAAATTTAGTGCTGATACTAAGAATTAAATTCTAACACACAGAGAAAACTCAAATGAAGGTGGGATGTGATGAGTTTCATGAAAAGAAAATTCATTTCCAAAGCAAGGCATATTCCAGTAGCCGACTGTGTAGGACTGGTCAGAAGAGTCCTACCTTCTCTTCACCTCCTGATTCTGTTTCGCTACAGAATATTAATAAGAAAGGACAGAGAAATTTGAAACACTGCTCAGCGTGAGTTGGTTCTTTGAGTCTAAAGTTACCAAGCTTCAAAAATAGAAGGAAGAGGTGACTAACTAAAGCATTTCAATGATTCATAACAAGTGATGGCCCTAACCATAGCAGCGCATGAGCTTCATGTGCTAATTAGATTGACCTCAGATTGCTAAGTACTCCAGTACTAAAAATAGCCCAGCTAACACGGTTCCTTGAATAATTACTCACTTACTAAATTTTTAGCCAAGTAAATAATCATTCTCTGGAGAGTTTTTAAAATGAATGTTACACATTGAGATGTTGTACTCTACCTCCACAATATCTCCCCGCTGTGAAAACTGGCTGAACTCATGTGAGCCCATAGATATTTAAAACTAAGGACACAGAGAGATGGAAGGGTAAGCAGATAGATGGATAGATGACAGATATTACAGGACTTTGCTCTGTCTAAAGTTGCTTTTCAGTGAACTCTGGATAACTTGATTGTAGAGGTGGCATGAGAGATGTAGCTTAGTAGTAGAGCTCTGGCTGAGCATGCAAGAGGCCTCAGCCTTTACAGCTTTCACAAAAAGGAGAGGAGGGAGGGAAGTGGGAGGGATAAGGGGCAGAAACAAGCAAACAAGCAGTAAATATCTATGTCTGTCAACCTTGGGTTACATAATTTGATACTTACTAAAGTCAAGAAAGGTTTTTAAATAAACAGTTGCTTATCACTGAGAAATGCCCAGGAAAGGTAGGAGCTGGAGGGTCACCAAGTACTTTCTCATTCCTTGCAATCCTCCTGTCCCCTGCTCAGGGATGATTATATTCAGCTGTGCTTCTCAGTCTCTTACTAATAATTCTTTTCTCCAGCCTCCACCTTGGATGCCTGCAGCTTCCATAGTCGGCCCCTGCACCCATCACTACATGGCAACTGCGCCACCTCCACCATTCCTTTACTCAGCTACTTGGGTGGCCACTGTATGAGATGGAAACAAACAGCACACATCTTGTTTTCAGCAGCCCACCATGAAGCTCAGTAGCACAGATCTTTGAATCTAAGGACTTCAGCATCCAGAACTAAGGCTGAGCATTCACTCAAGGACCTGAGCCATCCCTTGTAACAAATGTTAAAATTTCCCAAATAAAAGTAAATGCAAGTTTATATGCTGATCTAGTCTATAATAAACTGAGAATGTTTAATATTAAAATGCAAATTAATATTGACTAATACCGCTATAAACTGTTACTAATTAGCTCAGCAGCCTTACATGGAAGAAAAGCAGACCGTAGTAGGCTTCTGTTTTCTTGTTCTCTCAGGATTCTGATTCAATGTATCCACAATGGGTGCCTGTGGTCTACATTTTGATACACTGTAAACCTACCACGTATAAAGAAATCCTAACTTGGGTTTCAGTATGCATCATCTAGATTTCTAGATATAGAAACTGATATCTAAAGTTTCCAGTGGGTCATCAGGACTGAAGAGAAGAGACAATAAGAAAGGAAACTTTAAAAAGAAGGAGATTAAGGTGAATTAAAAAAACATTTGTCTAACAGCATACTACTGTTATTGTTGTTTTTAAATTATCTGTATTATTAGTATGCCCAGCTAGCAATCAATTAAGACACTGACACTTGTTATATTTTTAAATACTCTTAGTTAACCTGGGGCGGGGCAGGTATCCTCTAAACTACCTCAATCCCATGCCATCTGCTTCTAATAATTTCTATCAAGCTACCTCCCATCCATAATCCCAACTACTTGCTAATGTTCTTCATCTGGGCCTAATCTCCATCCAAGCCAGCCATGTGCTTCTCTTCCATCTAACCCATGGCGGCCTTCTTCTCCTCTCTCCTCCTCGGGTCTTTCTCCTTCCTCCTCGTGGCGGTATTTTTTCTTCTCTCTCTCTCTCTCTCTCTCTCTCTCTCTCTCTCTCTCTCTCTCT
>OU015742.1:206282814-206296566 GCA_907169655.1 Acomys percivali | reverse complement strand
TCTCTCTCTCTCTCTCTCTCTCTCTCTCTCTCTCTCTCTCTCTCTCTCTCTCTCTCAACCCAGTTACCTTAGCCACAGCTCTATCTTCTCTGCCCTGCCCAGGTGGGGTGGCTTTTTATTAATTAACATTGAAATACACCAGACCATCCCCCAACAGATTATATAGCTGTGTGCATTCTGGGTCAGGGGTGACACAGGAGAAATTTGTAGGAACAGACAAAGTCTCTTCGGAGAAATAAGACTTCAATCTAGGTCACACATGAGTCTTCAGGAATCAGAATGAGCCTTACTGAAAATGAATGTGAAACCCAAAATGACTAGTGCCTGTCTGCTAATCTATAGTTAGTAGGAATTCAAAAACATAAGAAACTATTGCACTTCTCATGATAGAAACATGGGCAAGAGTCTGTAAATTAATTCATTCAAAACTACTGATAACAGAATAAAGAAACTGAAAACTTGAGATAAGAACAGCTCAGTATCCAAAAAGACAAGTCAGAGTTGAAAGCTAGATAGACCTTTGAGAAAGTCTTTTCAATTGAAATTAGTTTTTCAGTGGATAGATTAAATATCAGGTTGGACACCATAAAATGGACTGTGGTGTCTATTACTGGGTTGAAACCTAAGGCTTTGTGAATGGAAGGCAGGTGCTCTCCCAGAAGATAAGAACAGGCAAGGACACCAGAGGAAATCACCAAGAAGACAACACAGAAAAATAAAAGTACAACAAGATGTGAATGCTCAGATGAGGAGAGCCTGTGTATTGCAATTCACACTCTGTAATGGCCTTGGAGAAGAGCAGGAAGGAGAAGGATTATTCGAAAAGACAATGCCTGAAACCATTCCAAGCTTGATGAGAGAGGTAAAGCCTCAGATTCAGAAAGCAGAAAGAGCAAGAACAGGATTTAAAAAAACTTGAACATTGCTGTCTTCTGTTTTAGCTACTTAATCGTGTGGCTACTGTAAGAAAGAAGAACACTAGTCTATGTAAAACTACCTAAAACTGACTTTGCTTCTGGCTGGTTTTTGGCCAAGGGAAGATGCTACAAGAAAGTCTTCTCACCCCTGTATGAGGTAGCTCTGCTTTCCTGCAGACATGGACAGGGCAATGAAGTGGGAAGTGATACTATTCTCATCTAGAGGATGTGAATAAATGTGGCTAATAATTGGGGGTAGGAGCTAAGATGAAACAGAACTCAAGCAGAATATTCACCATGGAAACCAAAGCTGAGAAGTTTTCTTTTCATGTTCATTTTCTCTAGGAGCTGGAGAGGATTGTGGAGTGAATGCATCTTCTGCTCCGTTATTGTTCGCTAATTCCTGGAGCTTGTCTCATACACCAAAGAGAACTTGTTAAGTGGAAAATGATTCAGTAATTTCATTTTAAGGCTTATACAAAAAGCTATTCACTCCCTGGGCTCCTTACACTTGTGAAATTTAATTCGCTTACTAGATAAAATGTTATAGGAACAAACACAGTCTGCTCTTACCTCTCTGCTATTTTTTTGTTACATTGTAATCAGAAGAAAGAGACCACACAATAATCTGAACAAGGAAACTTATTATAAAAGAGAAGTAGCAACAGGGGTTGAAATCACAATAAATTGAGTAAAAATGTTGGAAGGGGAGTTTAAAATATACAGGGCTGCTTTCAGGGACTTCTCAGAAAGGGAGGACCAGAGAGAAACTTTAACCTACCTCACTAAAATGGCAGAGTTGATGCCCATGGGGTGGTGCATGACTTCACTGGGTTGCTTTGGGCCAAACAGGATTGTGACTTTTCATGCCAAAGGAAAAAAAAAAATCCTTTCTGGGATACCGATAAATTTACTGGAAGGCCGCTCAGTTTATTGGTGACTAGCCTGAAAGTCATCTGGGCAGCAGCCGATCTCAAGGGAAGCCACCTGGAAGGGGCAAGGTGGAAGGAGTTATGGTCGGTTTGCCAGGGAATAAACAGTGCACCCTCCACTAACCCTGTTCAACAAGGCACTTCTTTGTTATTATAGAGCAAGGAAAGAGGGTGGGGTAGCCAATAAATTAATAGCTGGCACATCTCTCTACTAGCTAAGTTAAAAGTTTTTATTCCATAAAATAAATTTGTCAGGTATATATTGTACTGCTGCGCGTGCCATGCGCGCGCGCGCGCACACACACACACACACACACACCATTTTCCTGAGGAATGAATCAGCATTTAGTTGGAAGATCTCCTCTCCTTTGTATTTGTCGGTGTCTTTGATTTCAATATGTACAGACCTATGTACTATCAGAAGAAAAAAGCTTCACATGGTGCTCTTCAAAAAGTACATCATAAGTCTATTTGCTTAAAGTAAACTAGGAACAAGCTGAGAAACTGTTTCAATACTCTGTTGAGAGTCGGGGACTCAAAGGGCTCTTGGTACCCATAGATGGCAGCAATGCGCAGAGTCATGAGCTGAGCACCTTCAGGCCCATAGTTCTCCAGTGCATTCATTCTTCTAGTTCCTCCCCTAATACACTTCCATCTTCCAGTCATTTCTCTGATGAATTAGCTACTCTGGGGGAAAGATTTTAAAGACCTATAGATGAATACTTGAAGGGGCAAGCAACAAGAATGCAGATATTGGTCACAAAAGTAAAACAAAACAAATGCTTTTTAATGTAGAGCAGAGGTGAGCAAGAAAATGTTTTCAATAAAGGGTTAAATATTAAATAGTTTAGACTGTGAATCTATAGACCTTATATGGAGCTAATTAATTATGCCCAATAGTATGGTTGTAGCCATCAGCTACAAATAAGTAAGACTTCATTCTGAGCTAAGGATGGTTGTTCATATAATCTTAGCATGCCAGAGGCAGAGAGGTAGGGGCATCTCTGTGTACACAGGTGTTAAGTCAGGACTGTCTGGCTAATGTGGCTAGCTTGGCAATATCTCAAGCAGAAAAACAGCAGGAAAGCTGGGTAAAGAGAGCAGGATACTAGGGAGAAATATGAAGTCCTTGATCTCTATGACATGAAGGCTAAAACCAATCAGCCTTAGTGCTCATCAGTTTTGAAATTTGTCCACAGATGAATAGACAACAAGAGAGAGTTAAGCCAGCCTGGAACTTCTGTCTGCATTCTAAAGCTTCTGTTTTCCGTTTGTGAGCTTAGGAAATACTATGTGAACTTTTAAACAATCTGATGAAATAAAGAGACAACTGCCCTGTGTTCTATCTCATAATTTACTGTGTGCATTGGTCAAGGACTAAAATCATTTCAATTTTCATGTATCTTGCCTAAACATCAGAGTCTTTGTGTGTCAGTACTGGTCTTTCTGGTGGCTACTATCACATCTCATCAAAAAAAAAATTTTTTTTTCCTAGGGCAAAAAATTTATACACATGAAATTTTATTTAACATATTGCAGTACAGCTCTATAATATTCCCTCTGGAGGTTAGAGCCAGCCCAGCCCTTCTTCTACCCACCTGGGACATAGCCCCAAGAGGAGCATCCAGGACTGCATGTCTCCAAGAACACACAGCCAAGAGAAGAGAGCAGACTGCTATTTTCTGAGCTCCATTATCTGGTGCAAGGCTCTGCCTGCCTCCATGAGTAGTCTGTCAGCATCAGGAATATCCAGCCAACACCGAAGACAACCAAAATGGCTAAAGGCCAACATAAAAACACAGTCAACAATAACCAGGAAAATAAGGCATCACCAGAACTCAGATCTCTGACTATAGCAAGCCCTGACACAGCTGAAACAAAGGAAGACAACCTTAAGCCCAGCCTTATAAAGATTACAGAGGCCTTAAAAGAGAATATGAGTGAATCCCTGAAATAAGAATAAGAAAATTCAATTAAACAGGTGAAGGATATGAATGAATCCCTTAGTGAAATACAGTAAAATATAATTAAGCAAGTGAAGGAAATGAATAAAACTGTCCAAGACCTGAAAATGGAAATAGAAACAATAAAGAAAACGTGAATTGAGGCAACTCTGAAGATGGAAAACCTAAGGAAGAGAATAAGAACATCAGATATAAGAGAGGAAAGAGAGAATCTCAGGTGTTAAAGATACAATTGAAGAAATTTATATACCAGTCAAAGAAAATGTTAAATCTAAAAGGTCCTGACACAAAACATCAAAGAAATCCGGGACACTATGAAAACACAAAACCTAAGAATAATAGGAATAGAAGAAGATTCCAAATTCCAAGGCACATAGAATAATTTCAACAAAATCATAGAAGAAAACTCCCCCAACCTAAAGAAAGAGGGGCCTATAAACACAGAAAACGCTTACAGATACCAAGTAGATTGGACCAGAAAAGAAAATCCTCCTGCCACGTAATAATCAAAACATGAAATATACAGAACAAAGAAAATCTGCAAGGGGAAAAGGCTAAGTCACATATGAAGGCAAAGCCATCAGAATTACACCTGATTTCTCAATGGAGACTATGAAAGCCAGAAGGGCCTGGACAAATGTTATGAAGACCACTGTGGACTAAGAGTCCACAGATGCCAACCCAGACTACTATATACAGCAAAATTTTTAATCACCATAGATGGAGAAGACAAGATATTCCATGATAAAACTAAATTTCAATAATATCTATCCATAAATCCACCCCTACAGAAGATACTAGAAGGAAAATTTCAACCCAAGGAGGCTAGTTACACCCGGGAAAACACAGAAAATAAGTAATCCCACATCCATAAAACCAAAAGAAGAGAAGAAAACATATATCACACACATACACTTTACCACCACAAACATCAAAATAACAGGAATAATCAGTAGTCATTAATATCTCTCAACGTCAATGGACTTAACTTCCCAATAAAAATACACAGGCTGACAGAATGGATGTGAAAACAGGATCCATCATTCTGCTGCAAACAAGAAACACAACTCAGCATAAAAATAGAAATTATCTCAGAGAAAAGGGCTAGAAAAAGGTTTTCCAAGCAAACAGACCCAAGAAGCAAGCTGGAGTAGACATTCTAGTATCTAATGAAATAGACTTTCAACCAAAATGAATCAAAAGAGACAGAGAATGACATTTCGTACTCATCAAAGGAAAAATATACCAAGATGATGTCTCAGTTGTGAACATCTATGCCCCAAATGCATGGGCACCTAGCTTTGTAAAAGCAACATTAATAAAGTTTAAATTACATATCAAATCCCACACATTAATAGTGTGATTAACTTCAACACCCCACTCTCACTAATGAACAGATCATCAAGGCAGAAACTAAACAGAGAAATAATGAAACTAACAGCAGAGGTCATGAATCAAATGAACCTAACAGATATCTATGGAACATTTCACCCAAACACAAAAGAATACACCTGCTTCTCAGAATCTCATAGAGCAGTCTCCAAAATTGACTATATACTTGGTCATAAAGCAAGCCCCAACAGATATAAGAAAACTGAAATAAGCCCCTGTATCTTATTAGGTCACCAACCAAGGATTAAAGCTAGATTTCAATAGCAATAGAAACAAGAGAAAACCTACAAACTCATAGAAACTGAACAACTCTCTACTCAATGATCATTGGATCAAAGAAGAAATAAAAGACTGTCTAGAATTTAATGAAAATAAAAGAATAAAATAGCCAAACATGGAACACAAGAAAAGCAGTGCTAGGGAGAAAGTTTATAGCACTAAGTGTCTTCAGAAAGAAATTAGAGAGTTCTATTTCTACCAATTTAAAAGTGCACCTAAAAGGCCTAGAACAAAAAGATGCAAACACATCCAAGAGGATCAGGCTGCAGAAAATAATCAAACTCAGGCCTGAAATCAATAACTTAGAAACAAAGAAAACAATACAATGAATCAACAAAACCAAAAGCTGGTTCTTTGGGAAAATCAACAAGATAAACAAACCCTTAGCCAAACTATCTAAAAGACAGAGAGACCGTATCCAACTTAACAAAGACAAAACTAAAAGGAGGAAACATAACAGAGGCTGAGGAAATACAATGAATCTTTAGGTCTTACATCAAAAGCCTCTATTCCACAAAATTGGAACATCTAAAGGAAATGGACAATTTTCTTGATAGATTTTACTTACCAAAGTTAAATGAAGATCAAGTAAACACTTTAAACAGTCCAATAACCTCTAAGGAAATAAAAGTTGTCATCAAAGTCTCCCAAACAAAAAACAAAAACAAAACAAAACAAACAAACAAACAAAAAACAAAAAAACTAGGGCCAGATGGCTTTAGCACAGATTTCTACCAAACTTTCAAAGAAGAGCTAATAGCAATACTTCTCAAACTAGTCCACCGAATAGGAACAGAAGGAACTCATTCTATGAAGACACAATCACACTGATACCTAAACCACACACACAAACAAAGAAAGAAAATTTCAAACCAATTTCCTTCATGAGCATTAATGTGAAAATACTCAATAAAATACTAACAAACCAAATCCAGGAATACATCAAAAGCATCATCCACCATTATCAAGTAGGCTTTATCCCAGGAATGCAGGAATGGTTTAACATATGAAAATCCATCAATGTAATCCACCATATAAGCAAACTGAAAGAAAAAAAAATTACATGATCTCATTAGATGCAGAAAAAGCCTTTGACATATATCAAACACCACTCTATGATAAAAGTCTTAGAGAGATCACAGATACAAGGCACATACCTAAGCATAATAAAGGAAAAATACAGTAAGCCCGTAGCCAACATCAAATTAAATGAAGAGAAACTCAAAGCAATTCCACTAAACTCAGGGACAAGACAATGCTGACAACTCTCTCCATATCTCTTCAATATAGTACTTGAAGTTCTAGCTAGAGCATCAAGACAATAAAAGGAGATCAAGGGGATCAACATAAAAAAATGAGGAAGTCAAAATATTACTGTTCACAGATGATATGATAGTGTACATAAGTGACCCCCACAAATACTACCTAGGAACTTCTACAGCTGATAAACCCCTTCAGGAAAGTGGCTGTATACAAAATTAACTTTTAAAAATCAGTATCCCTCCTGTGTACAAATGACAAACAACCTGAGAAAGAAATTAGAGAAACAATTGCGATGTAATCGGAATAAAATTTTTAAGTTAAAAAAAAAAAAAAAGAAAGAAATTATAGAAACAAGTATCTTGGTGTAACTATAACCCAGCATGTGAAAGACCTTAATGACAAGAGCTTCAAGTCTGAAAAAGAAGAAATTGAAGAACGTACCAGAAGGTGGAATGATCTCCCACGTTCATGGATCTGGATTGGTAGGATGAACATAGTAAAAATGGCCCCCAGTGACCTGCCCTCCTGCTAGGGCCCAGCATGAACTGTGGACGAACTGGACACCCAGAGAGTCATTGTCTCATGTTGCTGAAAAATGAGGTGAGGTCGGTTTCTTCCATGGTCTCCTTCCACAGAAACGGCCTCTCATTCTCTCTGCCTGATACCAGACTGTCTCTGCCCATTGGTGCCATGCTGCCACAGGAGCCAACTGGGCCAACTGTCTGTTTACTGGGATATGACTGACTAGTCATCTCTGTCCTCTTAGTTAGTATCTAGATTCATTTTGGTTACAATTTATCCTTCTCAGGTCTCTGATCAAATTGTTGGCTAAGCTGATGTTAGCTTGATAACCAGAAAACAGACAGTTAGCTCCTTAGCCCAAAGTAATTGCCATGGTAGCTCAGTCAGTGGTCAATTCATTAGCTAGTTAAAACTACTAGATGCTAGATTTGTAATTTACAAAGGCAAACAGATTTGCCTTGGTCACAGACCTCAGGTTAAGGATAAACAAGCTTCAGATGTCTTTCCACCCCTCTTCGAATGCAAGAATGTCTAAGCCTCACTCCTAGAGCTGCTGCCAGACTTCCTCTTACCATTCTTTTAGCTAAAGGACAGTGACTACTCACAGCAATTTCACCTATGTCTTAAAGCTTCCAGGGAGATTTTTATGAATTCTAGAAGGTCTAAGAAGGTGTTTTAAGTTGGTAAATGCAACTTATTTCTTCCTGTTACTATGCTATTGCTGTACTAACTGTTCAGAGTGTTGACACTAATCATTGGAGCTCTAATTTATTAATTTAACTATGGTTAAAAAAACATTCCTATATATGATCCATTGTTATATTTCCAAATTCAAGAATTTAAATGCCTTTTTCTTTGTCTTTTACTTAAAATGTTTCTCATTGTGCTTAAATTATATACACTAAATCTTCTGGACAGACATCTTTCATGATGTGTACTGTTGCTGAAAATCAAGGTCAAGTAAGCCTTTGCCCTTCTGCTCTACAGGAGATTTCTGTACTCCCCATGCTACTGTTCCACAGATGTCAGAAAGTTCCGTAAGGCTTCTGCCTTTCCTAAGCTCACCTCAAAGAGCACACATGCTTTTAACACAAGGTTTTTTTTCCCCCAAGACCCTGCTATGCTACATGTCTACTTCCTTTTTGTACGGTGTGTATTTCACTACAGATTGCAATGATGATGGTAACATGTATAAAATTTATCCACTCTTGTAGGCTGCAGGAAATCCACCTCTCAGGTCAAATGGAATCCAGATAAGTACTGCCAACCAACCGTCTACCTTCCCTACCTTTCATCTATGTCAGAGGGCGGAATTCCTTCACTGGTTTTGGGACTTCCCTCCCTGACTACCTGATTGGCACTTTTCTGCGTCCAACACCAGCTGATTACATAAGTTCCTCTTTTCTAGACACTTCCCTTTGTCTGAGAGACGGTTGACACCTCTCTGGTTCACTGGGAGCAGAGGTACCCAAGCCCCGTCTGCATCACTGTGGCTGGTCCTTCTCGCTGACCTACAACTAGGACTTTTCCCACTGGGTGAGACCTTTGACACAGTTCTTTTCCCACCACTGCCTGGACACCGAAAATTCTAGTGCACTCATGGGCTGTGTCCCCAGGACAACTCATCCACGAAGCTGCACTCTTTTGGCCACTGATCAGTGCTGATGAGCTACTTAACAGTCTGTACCTGTTGTTTGAGTCACAGTCCATTTCTGGGGATGCCCAAAAAGATTACTGACTCCACCTCCACTTGAGAAATAGTCCATTTGTCACCTTTCCAGGCTCCTCTGGGATGCCTTTGGGAGAATATCAAATCCCTATGCCCACAATAAGGGCTAATAAGCTTACACACCTCTGCAACCAAACTTAGATGGACCCAAAATGAAAACTTTTTAATTATTGCCAGCAATTGGGTAAAATGGAAGGAAGCTCCTAATATCCAAACATTTTCTTTGCTCTCCCAAAATTTTAAAATGTACCCTAAAGGAAATTTTCTCTTTAACCTAATAACTTTGCAGTCTGCCTTTATATATATTCCAGTATCCTGCCAGACTTCCTACATCCAGGACATCACCAAAGCAGCTACCCACAGGTGCTCCAGTCCAACCTCACAGATCATCTCAACTGGACCTGCATTGTCCCTCCTAGCTGTAGATGTTGTCAGACTCTGGACAGCAAATGAAAGAGCCTGCTCTTATGGGACTTGGCCAACATTTCAGCCTTTTAACCGCCCTACTGTCACCAGGAAGCAGTCAAAGCCAATTGATTTCTTCACCTCTTATCCATTTACAAAAGCTGAAATGATGTGCTCCAGACGCAGGACAAACAGCACCAGGTTCTCCCAGAATCTCCAGGTCTCCATCTGCTGCAGGACATGGCTGACATACCCTGCCCTCTACCCTGAAACTTCAGGACAGAGCTTTTCCTTCCCCTTCACAATATCATCTGACATTTTGTTACTGTTACTTTTTCCTCTCTCTCTTCCCCTTTACATGGCAGCCAAAGCTGCTTCCAATGAACCTATATTTTAACCTATCTTACATGAAAAACAATACAACATCCTCATTTTTTTAATTATAGGAAAAGGGAGGAATGTTTCTGCCCCAGCCTTCCTAGCATCTTGTGATGTCACTGCCTGCCTGCCACTGGTTTGGTCCAACCCATGACTATATAAAAGAATAAACCCACATACCTCTCTCTCTCTCATCTCTCTGTATTCTCCTCCTCTCTCTTACTGTCTTCCTGTCTCTATCTCCCTATCTCTCTGTCTCTCTGTCTTTCCGTTTCTCTCTGTGGCGCTCCTGCCTCTTTTCCTTCTCCCCTACGCTCATATAATAAACCCCTCAATATCATATCTGTTGTATGGTGCATATTTCATATCTTATATTATATCTCATATCTCACTAAAATTTAAAATCAATACCTTATTTAACATTTTAGTCCTAATATACTTGAATTATTTTCGATTATATCGGTGTTTTTTATGAAGCTTTGTCTTCTTGATTGTTTCAAAGTAGACATAAAACTTTGAAATGTATTCTTTGTAACTTTTAAAGCAAGACATCAATGCTTTAGACATTGTATACAAACTGGCATCATTTGTATGTCGCTAAGGAAGCTGATATCTAGCTCTGGGTAAGATTAAGGACTTCCCTAAAAACAGCTCTAAACAGTCATTGTCCTAGACTTCTTTTCATTAGGTAATCAAGGCAATGCAACTTTTTGCAAGTCTCATAGAACAGACATTATAGATTCTCATTGAATATCTTATATCACAGATGACCCTTTAAAGAGGCCACTTTCTAATGCAAACTTGGATGTTACTTGGCTAATGATGTTGTTATAAAAAGGACATCCCCTTCTTTGCTGAAGGATGATCAGTGCATGTCTGGCAGGGAACAATGTAAGAGCTCTCCTTGGGTGTCCTCACACTTACTGCTCTCTTAGTACAAGAAAGAGCACAACTGAAAGACAGCCAGGAACAGCTGGCACTATCTCATTGGGTCTTGCTGGAGAAACCCCACTACTTGACTGGACACAGTGATTCTTGCTGAGTTATTACTGTACTGTCCTTTAGTGCCGAGTCATGTGACTACAGCTCTTTAGGTTGAAACGTTACAGCATTGTTTGGTTTGTTTTGTTTAATTTGGAAAGAGCCCCGGAAGCACCTGCCTTCCCTGTACAGAGAAGTCTGAGCAAGGTTTCCTCAGCGATCCTTTTGTATTTTCACTTGAAAAGGAAGAAGGAAGATCTTCAGTGTGCTAAGGAATTGGATCAAAATTTATTTCTCTAAGTGAAATGATCCAGACCCAGTAACACAAACACTCCATGATTTCACTTACGTACGGAATCTAATATAGTCAGCTTCCTAGAAGCGGGATCTTAGAATGATGGCTGCCAAGAGCTGAGGATAAAGGTAAACAAAAGACAGGAAGCTTCAGTAAAAAAATTAAAAGGTAGATACTCTGGAGCCTGGCACTGCCAAGAAGTGTCTACAGCTAACTATAGTGTATGCTGAATACTTAAGGACAGCCAGCCAAGAGAATTGATTTGGTTTTAGGTAAGGTAGTCACATAATAATAAGGAGGCAGGAGAAAATGTTTGGATGGGATGGATATGTCTACAGATTTGATAGCGATAATTTCACAAGCGTAAACTTGGCCCCCCAAACACATGATGTTGTAGGAGAGTAACCAAATATACATTAGGAACTCAATCACGACAGGTGCATAAAACTCGGAAGGAGCACTTTTTAACTTACACTTAGTTATTTCACAGGCAGAGATGATCTTCTCTGGGACTTTTTTTGGCCAACTTTTGATGATTCAGACTGGCATTAGAAATGTCTAGTCATTGTGTGCTTGCACAGTCATTCCAGAAATGGCATTCTTGGGGGACCACAATGACTCTGCCCTCCATTTTAAATGGGAGGGTGTATACAAATGTGGCAAGTTTTGTATTAAAGCCTAACACATTATTTGGGCCTCATATTTTTCTCTCTTGAAACAAAATAAATGCCTGCACCAATGGGCTAGTTTTCTATTTACTTTACAATCCAGACTACCATTAATGCTGAAGCAATATGTGGCAAGGATTTTCATGTAGTTTACATAAGGGAATGCTGAATGTATCATAGCAACCACAGCTCAATACTTAGCTTTCTAAAGCACTTGACCAAGAATATGTACATCCTTACTGATATGCAATTTGTATTACTGTCACTATCAGAAAGCTTACTGGGCATATTTGGTGTGGATATATAGAAAAACTAAATATTTGAATCTAGAGCCAAGTCACTTATGAGTTCATTTAGTCAAATTTGGGGTGTCCTCCCCCTTCCTCTTCAGCCTTTCAAGTGACAGGGTGGACTATGGCATCATCTATAGTACACTGTACAGCTATCATTCTCTATAATGTGCACAAGCTTCTGAGGTCATCCCGACCTTGAGCACACTGATGATAGGGGTGTCAAGATGGGTTAGGCCCAGAGGAAGACAAAGAATATTTGAGTTCTTCTCTTGGGGGACCAGGGGTCAAGCATGAAGATGAAAGCACAATAGTCCCTCCATTCATGGCTCTTCTTTCCAAATTTTGGCCTTTTAGGTACAGCCTGAACTTCACTGAGAGAAAAGGAGACAAAGGCTTAAGGTGACAGGTGTTATGAGATCTAGTGACATATCAAGACTATCAAATGAAGGGACAGAGTAGAAGAAGGCTTCTAGACCTCAATTTGAACCTGGTGTGATAAGAGATAGTTCCAGCTGATGGAACAGAGCTCTACACCTGACAACACCAACAATCAACCTCTTTAAGTGGAGGGGGCTCACCTTCAATCCCAGTGAGGAACCATCCTCACAGATCTAAGGAGGCAACTCAGCTCAACCACAGAGAAAAACATTGAGATATGTGCCATTCCTAGGAACCACCAGAAACAAATGGATCACATTTGTAGAACTGTGTGACATCCCCATTATTCACAAGGGAACAAGAACCTATGGGTTTTTTAAAAAATATATATATATATAATTAAGATATCCCCTTTTCTAACCAAAGCCAAGGAAATTCCCATTTAATGACTTCAAATGCCATCCTAAAGTCAAGTCCCTATCCAAGGCCACAATTCTGTACTCAGACAACGCATCTAAACAGCAGTCTGGGTATCATAAGATACCACACACCACACTTCAGTATGACAAAATGATTGGTCAAATGTCCCTGGCCAGCCTAGGCTACACCATGAGGCACAGACTCAAAAGACAAAGTAAATGCATTTGTTAGTTCAACAAATATTCATGATACATCAGGCACAGATGCTTATTCCAGCACTGTCGAAAATATAGCAATTGAAGTTTGCGAGGGGCCAGATGGCTTTGTGGGTTACATCACTTGCTTCCAGGCCTGATAATTGAAGTTCAATCCCAACACCCTCGTGGTAGATGAAAGAACTGTCCCCAGCAATTTGTCCTCTGACTTGCACATGCATACTAAACCACGTACACATACATATACATATACGTACACACACACACACACACACACACACACACACACCAGATACTCATTCATTCACATACATGCACACACACAATGAATTTAATATATTTTAAATAGAAGTATTAAAAGATAAATTATTATCCTAAAGACTAACAAATAAATTCATATTTCCAGTAAACATTCAATTAAAGGTAACTGATGAACATTTACTAAGTATCCCAAATTCACAGCCTATACATGAGCAATGGAAAAGATAATTTCAGGACTACTGCCTTTTATCACTGTGTTATATGATCAAAGAATAAAATCAAATGTGGCCTGAACCACAAAAATGATATTTTATACATGAAAAAAATGCAAATTTTCCAGTTGTCAGCCAACATGCGTGTATTTTCCTTGTTTCCTTTTTTACCCCATTCCTACCAGTAGCTTCTGCTTCCTGAATTTTTCATGGACACTAACTATTCAAACTGCTTAGCTGAGACCTAA
>OU015742.1:206271996-206282804 GCA_907169655.1 Acomys percivali | reverse complement strand
ATGAAAACAGCAGTAATGCCACCAGACAAGCTCAGCAGAAGATGTATTCCCAAAGGAGTAGTTTTCAGTGACCCAAAGCTTCTAACTGGCCTCACCAAACAGTTTCCACATATATGTGGAATAATGCTATCAATCTCAAATCTATCATGGAATAAGCACTGATTAAGCAAAAGCCTTCATGATCTAATCACTTGCTGAAGCTCTGCCTCTAAGCATTACCTTGGAACCAGATGAGCTTCTGGTGAGAAGGGCAAAAACTGTTTGCCAACAAGGTGGCTTTTCATGCTCAGGGGCATGTGCTGCATGAGAATCCATCACACTGCACTAAAGCCTGCCTTAAACACACACACAATGTACTGTTATTGCTGTTAGTTGATGTCTAATTATATATATATGGCAAGTCTTTTCATATCATGGTCCTAAGCATACTCAAACTCAGTTTTTATACTCTCCACCCAGCCTGTCCTCCTAAAAGAACAGTTTTAGTTCCTTCCAGTGCATCCACCTGAAAGTGCACCATGGCTGTCTCACCTCCTGCAGATCTTATTTGGTACCACCTCTCGTCAGCTGTAATATCAGGACAACAGAAAGTTCAGACGTAGGCTGCTACCTTCTACTGAGCACATCATTATTTTCTTTGTCTTGGCCAACGAACATCCTGCATCTGCAACACGCTGTATAATTTTTGTTAGTTTGAATGTGTTCCTTTTTAATTTCATTGAAGTGGGCACAATGAGTGAATAAACATCCTCCACTGTCTCACAATTATGTCTTCTTGGATTACTAACTCCCTCTTAATCCTCTTCCCCTCCATCAGTTCATCTGTTATTTACTGTTTTTCATCACCCAGGAAACTTCTGTCTGACTCAATAATGTCAGGACAATCTTTGGCTATTGCAATTTCTTCATAGTAAAGAAGCAAATTACAACATGAAAAAGCTGACACTTGAATTTTTTCTACTTGCACATTTTATACCATGATGATTCTAACAGAATATAGAATAAGTACTTCTCTATTGTAATATTTTTTTAGATTTAATCATCTACAACTTAAGAGTTTAAAAAAACTAAAAGGGAGTGCTAATTAGTGGGTTTTCTCTGAATCAAATATTGTCCTAAATTTAATTTGTGGTAAATATAAATGTTAAAATAGCCTCAGTGGAAAAATATCACTTACGTGAGTATAAACATCTTAGTAAGAATCTCAACACAGAAACAAATAATGCTTTCTTTACAAATTTGCTGTGTACTAATCAGACATGAGGATCATTTTGAAAGTTAAGATAGGGTTTGAATACCAAGTGTTCTGCAGAAGGTTCCTGTGTTGAAGGCTTGGCCGCTAATATAGCACACTCAGAGAGGGGCTCTTGGGGAATGATTTTGTTTTGAGGGTCTCTGGCCTAATCAGTGGAGAGCTCTATTGTTGGTTCGTGGTTTGATGATCATATTGGGGTGGTAGAAACTGTTAGAGGTGGGACAGGGTTGTGGAAGTAGGTCACTGGGGTATCATGTCCTTAGAGTCTATTTTGACCTTAGCTCCTCTTCTTCTTCCCGTTTTGCTTCTGCCTATCTTCCCACTGTCCCATCCCCACCCTGCCTCCCTAACCCCCGCTGCTGCCTTTATGAGCAGCCTCCTCTCCACACAGCTTTTATAGGGATCCAGCCTCACCTCAAGCCTAAAGGAACAATACAAGTGAACTTACTTACTTACTTACTTCTAAAACTGGGAAATGAGGTGAACTTTTATTCCCGCACGCTCTTCTTCTGTGACATAATCTCACAGTGACTGGAAAAAATATATTACGTATGGTAGATTAAAAACTACCCTTCATCAAGAGTTGGGCTGACCAAGCATTTATCAGAAATCCTTTTGATTTACATATATACTCTGTTTGTTTACTTTCATGGTACATAGATTCTAAGTTTACAGTTACATATAAATATTAAGCTCTGGATAAACATTACCAGCACAGACATTTCATTTCCAAGATCGTTTGAGAAAGCTCCCATTAACAAAAGCCTTACCAAATATCCCGATCTTGATTTCTAAATAAATTTCCCTAATAATCAAAGCTCTGTAAAGAAATGGCTGGTTTGGGGGCCAAAGCAAAGCAAATATGAGCTTTAGTATCTGTGGCAGGCAGTGAAAAATTCTTAAACACTGATGTCATATAATAAATAAATAATGGAGCCAGCCTCTCCTGGCCAAATATGGTATATTGTAATCATGAAATAAATATTCCAGTTGCTACAATTGCTAAATAAAATAAGAATCCATGAGTTCAAATGCATTATATTGGTGGGGGCACTCTTACTACACAGACTGTTAACAAATGGTTTAGAAGAACCGCTGGGGAGATCGACGCCAAGTGTTCTCTGTTCGCTCTTAGAAACACAAAACATCCCTTTAAGCTTCTGTGACACAAACTCTAAATCTCAGATCTAATAAGGGAGACTATGGGAAAACCCACGTCAGAGGAAATGCTGTAAATAACACACCCTTTTCAGAAACATCAAAATCAAGAAAAGTAGAGGCAGAAAAATTCTCTACATTAAAGAAAAAGAAAAAGCCCTAAAACGTGATAACAACTAAATGAAACATACAATACTGGGTTGTACTTAGAGTCAAGGAGGAAGTATTGTAAAGTACGTTATTGGGACCAATCATAACATTTCACTATGGAATCTGGACTAGAAAAGAATATCACTTTAATGCTAATTTTGGTAATTTTAATTTTTCCTCTGTGTTTATGTGTGTGTGTGTGTGCCATGACATGCAAATAGAGGTCAGAGAAAAACTTGAAGTGATCAGTTATCTCTACCCTATGAGACCCATGGATAAAACCTAGGTCATCAATCTAAGTGGCTAGAACCCTTATCTACTGAAACATCTCCTCATCTCCAATTTGCTAATGTTGATCCCTGTATTATAACTTATTAGGAATATCTTTGCTCATAGAAAAAATAATAAATATTTATATGGACAAAGTGAAACATACAATTTTGCCATATGAAAGACATACTATGCTATATTCATTATTTAGAGAATAAATAAATGTGAATAAAGCTGAAAATCACAGTGCCAGGAGTTTAACCTTATAAATATATAGCAATGAACTATTTATACTGTTATTTATACCAATGGCATTTTCCTTGCAACTCTGAAGTTTAAATAAAAAACAGTTTTTAAAATGATGCAATAATTAAACATTGGGATTTTTATATTTAGAATAACTGTGTTTAGAGAAATGCCTATGAGTAAGATAATCTGCCAAATACATGTAAAAGAATACTTAACAGTTTCAAGGACTCAACATCAGAACTGTGAGAAAAAATTCCATTTCAAACCCTGAAACGAGAAGAAATTCAACTAACCTCAGGTCAGAAATACACTGGCTATATGAACACTGTCTGGTGAATTGTGAAATAAAGCCCAATATTTTATGGTTATGTCAAGTTGCATGTAGTAGTTTCATTTTTTTTCCCCTGTGGTGGGTTATTCATCTCATTCCCACTTCTGGTTTTAGACGAAACCTCACAAGCATGCCAAGAGCCTTTGCTTTCATATTGTTTCTGAAACCAGACTTTCATGATTAAGCCGCGAAACAGTTCAGCAATAACAGATATTAAAGAAATGTGATATTTTGAACCCATATCTAGGGGATTTGGCAAAGAGGCTCATAATAATTTGACAAGTCAGAGGCGTTCTGGCCGACAAAAATCTAAAAACATTTCTTAGGTCAGTTTGCTTATTCACTTGCCTCCCTGAGCTCTCCCTGCCCTGTCCTTACCTGAGACATGCATTCAGGTTTTTTCTTTTTTTTTTTTTGGTTTGGTTTTGGTTTTTTGACCCTTTGCTTTTTGAAGAAGTGGATACTAGACTATAAGCCAGAACTAGATACTCCATTTTGCAGAACCATATGGTGGAAACAGAAAATAAGTCTGTTTTGTCACCTGAAATCACAAAGCTGACCTAGATAATGCTGAGTAGTTTGTCAACAGCACACATTTCAGACAGTTCCATGTACATCCACAAACACTCTGCTGAACTGTAAGCAGGAAAGTAGCACTGTAGGTATTTCCCAGGTAGGAAGGGACAGGCCCTTGGAAGAGGGTAAATTCCGAGTAGATGT
This sequence comes from Acomys percivali, assembly GCA_907169655.1. Taxonomy (NCBI): domain Eukaryota; kingdom Metazoa; phylum Chordata; class Mammalia; order Rodentia; family Muridae; genus Acomys; species Acomys percivali. Next base: position 206,278,671 of record OU015742.1, on the reverse strand, counting down.
CCCCAGCAGGTCACATTCCCTGCTTGGGGAGCCCCACAAGTTTCCTCATTGTTTCCTTCAAGGATGGAAGAAGAATTGAGAACAATGTTTTTTGGGGGAAATCTAGAAAGTGCCTCAGGAGGGACCTAAGGACTGAGGAAACTGTGTGAGGAAACCATAAGACTCTCCTTTCATGGCTTCTAACCCTTAATTTATGTAAATAGCAATGGTCAACACTCTGTAGCAGTAAGAACCAGGCATAGCACCATGTGATTTGATTCTTATTCAACATTTTGTAAGTAGGAATTCCCCCTTCCTGTTGACTACGTTTTAGAGTTGTCATCATAAATTGATAGTCTCAATGCTACAACACTAAGAAGGAATTGCACTAAAATCACGGTCTTGCAACAGTTACCTTTTGATTGTTTCCTTGGTCAGGATGGGTTTCTTTCCCCCCAAAGAACTAAAATTAAAAATTGCTAAGCTCCTTCAATACTCAGACTTGAAAATTACAATCTTCTTGTCAAAACCAAGTCACAATGCACAGTTCACAGGAAGTTAAAAATTAAAATAGGAGTAGATCCCACATCACAATGGACAAAGAAGCAAAGGTACATTGGCCATCTCCACAAATACGCAATTTTCCAGAGTTTATTTCAAAACCATATTCCTTCTGATATTTTAAATGATAATAAGTGTCATATGAAGTTTTCTTTATAGAATGTTTTATTTCAAGACCTTAATATTGCATCAAAGGCCAAATTATTAAATTGCTAAAATGCCATTTGATAAAGGTTGCCCTGACAATTTTTGAGAGCAGGCAGAGGCTGGGTATGGACTATGTAGGTTGGCTTATTGAAATGGTGTATTTCCTGATATGGATAAGAATGACACATAACATAATATGTTCTAGGTTTTGCCTTGACTATAAGAAAACATTTTGATTTCACCAGTGCATTTGAAAATATAATTATTACTTGATTGATCCATCCATTCTTGATGAAATCATTTGGAAAATAAATTTTTTCTCTACACTTCTTTGCTGTGACTGTGAGTCACTTAATTTTTTTCAGAAAATAAGAAATATATAGATTTTGATCAATTTATGTTAATACCTAAAATGAGAACACAAGATTGGTGAAGAATGAGACAACATCATCTATCAGGAAACAGAGCTACAGAAAGCAACATATCCTACCACATCTCATAAAAGACTTCTCATCAAATATAACATGAATACAGCAGGGAACAGAGGGACATCCTCACCTACGTTTTTCAAAACCAAATTGGATTTATTCTTCCTATACAGTTCGAGTCCTCAAGAGGACCTCGGTGAATTAAGAACTAAAACTCAGACATGATCTTTCTGTACCCTTGGCATAGAAACAAAGCTTTTGCACTGTACTTATTAATATGCATGCACTAAGTCTTATTCTTATAAACAAACATCTTTGTTTAAAAATAGCCAGTTTTTAATAACCAAAAGATGTTTAAACACACGGTGGTGGAATCTTAGGGAAAACCCAAAGAATGAAGCTAATTTATTCTGGGAAAGGACAAAATTAAATCCCTAAACAGACTCAGTACTAGTAAACATGAAATGCTATTGGTGGTTTTACACATGCTTGTGAGTAATATAGGCATGTTTCCTGGACATTATTGTAAAACTTCCTCCAGGTATATTTGCTTTGAAAGGGGGAAAATTCTGCTTTTTAAAGAGTCTAGAAAATCCCTATATTTTGCATGTCTCAAAATATTTAATTTTCTAATTATTTTAACAATAAATATAATTGAAATATAATCGTCACACCTTCATAATTGAATCAATTATTTGACGTTAGTAAAACTGGAGGACCAAATAAGAGGTGAGGGAAGGCTGTGATAAAAGTTAGAGATTGATTGTTGTGATAAATTTCAAATGTTCTTCTCCAACATCGACCTTACAAAATTTATTAGCGTCAGTACTTTTGAAGTGTTTGGCCTTATTTAATTATGTAATATTTGGTTGTCTTTGTCACCTTCTACGTCTAAACTATGGTCAATTAAACTTTCCAGATTTTGATTTCAAACTTCAAGGGAAGAAATGTGCTTGTCTATTCCTTTGCCCAAAATATATCAACACTGACTGTCAGGAATAGCTACAGAGTCTTGTGGTTGTGAGCACAAGAAGGTGGAGTCAAGCACTCAGCTAGACCTGTGAGTAGGCCAGTGTGCCTTGAAATGTATGATGCAATTTTCTATGTGTGCATCTCGTTAGTGTCTTATTCCTTGTATATTCACATTATAATTTACTATTCTGAAGTTCTGTCTTTAGGAGAAAATGGTTTCAATAAAAGGATGACATTTTGATAACCTTAGAGCATTGAAATATATTCAATAGTAACTACACACACAAACACACACACACACACACACACACACACACACAGACACATACATATTTTTCAACCCAAACTGTTGATGAAAAGACAGGCATTTGAAAGAATTGAAACCTAAGAGATGTTGCAGGACTTTATATAGCTAATTTTCAACTTTAACTTAGATGATATTAAAAAGTCCAATACATCATTTAAATATTTTCTTTCATTTCTAGTTACTGAAGATCTAATAGCTGTGCTTGTAGAAAAAGCAGAGTTTAACTTTTCATTTGATTAATAAAATTTGGAGGTATGTTGAATTCTAAATCATGTTTAAATATGCTGTTATTACAGGTGTATTTATGTGACTTGGAATTGGATCTGTGGTTTGACTTTGCTTCCTTATATGTACCTGATTTTTCTTTAGCTGACTCTGGTCTTAGTGATTTATTTATTTTTGTACTTTCTACTTTCTGGAAGACAACTAGTGCTGATGCCTTTAAAATATCAGAGATTAAAGGAAAAGGAACACAGTGAAGATTTGGAGTCTTGAGGTAACATGACTCACTCATTTGCTGTGTAGCAGTGAAAGAAATTCTGTTGAAAAGAGTTCCAGAGACCAACACACGATATTGATATTTCTTACTGTTATCCATATTGAGATGGATGCTACACTCATTGTCTATTTCAAATGTTTTCTAAATCACGAGAATGGTGTAATAATAATCACAGTTAAGCTTTTGTCATTACGATCATTTATGCCTGGAGAAGAAGAGAGAGGAGGAGTAAGGGACAAAATGATGTCTGGATTATATGGTGAAGGGGAAGGGAAAGCCCTTGCCCCTGGGCTGAAAAGTTCAGGGTAGAGGATGGGGTCTGTCAGCCATGCCCTGTAACAGTCAGGTCCACTTAGGCTGAAGAGGCATCTTATCCATTGGCCTGCAAATTTCATGATTTCCTTGTCTTTATTAGCTGAGTAGTATTCCATTATCATGTAAATGTACCAGTTTCTTTATCCATTCTTCAGTTGAGGGACATTTGGGTTGTTTTCACTTTCTGGTTATTATAAATAAAGCTGCTATGAACACAGCTGAGCAAATGTCCTTTTTGTATGGTGCAGTATCTTTCAGGTATATGTCCAGGAATGGAATAGTTGGGTCTTGAGGTAGAGCTATTGCCAATTTTCTGAGAAAGCGCCAGATTCATTTCCAAAGTGGTTGTACAAGTTTGCACTCCCACCAGCAATAGAGGAGTGTTCCCCTTTCTCCACATCTTCGCCAGCATGTGCCATCACTTGAGGTTTTTTTAAAATTTAATTTTATTAATTTATTCATATTACATCTCAATGGTTATCCCCTCCCTTGTATCCTCCCATTCCTCCCTCCCTCCCATTTTCCCCTTACTCCCCTCCCCTATGACTGTGACTGAGGGGGACTTCCTCCCCCTGTATATGCTCATAGGGTATCAAGTCTCTTCTCGGTAACCTGCTATCCTTCCTCTGAGTGCCACCAGGCCTCCCCATCCTGGGAACGTGGTCAAATATGAGGCACCAGAGTACGTGTGAAAGTCAGTCCCCACTCTCCACTCAACTGTGGAGAATGTCCTGTCCATAGGGTAGATCTGGGTGAGTTTTTGATCTTAGCCATTCTGATGAGTATAAGATGGAATCTCATAGTTGTTTTTGTAATGACTAAAAATGAGATGCCATGTCCCTATATGAATATGGAAATTTACTTGGGGAAGTGAAGGGGAGAGGAGTTTGGTTCTAAGTAGGAAATGACGTAGGGAGAGAGATGGAGACAGAGAGACAGACACGGGGGTGGGGGTGGGGGTGGGTGGGAGGCATCTCCTTAGAGAAAGGGCCAGAGGTAAGAAAGTGAGTGACATAAGAGAGAGGGGTCAGGCCTTGTCCTTTTTATATCTTGGGCCTCTGGCACACCTAGTCGCAGGCAGATGGTGATGTCAGAGATGGCTAAGTAACTTGGAGGCAGGCTCATGAAGATGCTTAGATGCTAACAGTTTTTATTTGCATTTCCATGATGACCAACAGAGTCAAATAACCTGGGTGCAAGGAGGCTCAGGGAGACTGAAGCACCAACCAAGGACCACACGTGGACTGGACCAAGGCCCCCAGCACACGTGTAGCTGATGGGCAGCTTTGTCTTCATGTGGGTCCCTTAATAAAAGGAGCAGCGGCTGTCTCTGACATGAAATCTGTTGCCTGTTAAGATCATGCCCCCCTGATGGGGCTGCCTTGCTTGGCCTCAGTGGAAGAGGATGTGCTGAACCCTGATGTGACTTGATGTGCTGGAGGGGGGTGGTTGCTGTTGTTGGGGCTCCCATTCTTTTGAGGTATAAGGGAGGGAGAAGGGGGAGAGAGAGTGGGGCCAGGAGGATAGGAAACAGCTGCCTCATGCCTACTACTTCTGAGACAAGAAGATTTTGTAGTCTGTGCTTCAAGTCTTGCCCTTCCTCCAAGAATGGAGTGGGCAGCAAAGGGTGGATTTTCTTTCACATAGGAGTAATGAGTCAAATGAGAAAGTAGAAACACTGAGACCCTCAGTGGCAGCAGGCTATCAACAGCAAAGTCACCAGAATCCCTGTTCTGTGCCCTCCACTCACTGTAGGTTGCCAGCCAAGAGACTGGTAGGTGTCCCAGCTTCAAGCTCTCAAAGAGTCACCAAATGCCCAACAGAGTATCCATTGCAGGACAAGTCTACAAAAGACAGGCCACTGCTCAAAGTGGCAGGTGGGCAGGCTTCCTTCTCTGGCTGGTCTTTAAGCTGGAAGAGTTTCACAGTTGAAACAGTAGATCTCAAGGCAGGAACACTGTCTCAGAGCAGGGGCCACGGGAATGCAAGTGAATTTGTCTGCAAGGGACAGATCTATCTCAGGCGCCTGTCTCTAGCGAGCAGTTTTCCCTTCTTCAACAAGTATCTAGGCGCTAGACTCCTGGCGAGACCTGAGAGTCTAACACCCATCATGGACTTCACCCTCAAGTCTTCCTTGTTTTCTGAATTGGAGGGAGGGGAGATGCCACGCCAGGTAAGTAGCATCTTTGGGAGGTACATCCATGTCTATAGTGGAAACCCATGCTGTCTGATTACCAGGCACTCCACTCAGTCATGTGACAAAAGACAAGAGCCCACAAAAAAATGGTCAAAAGGAATAAACCAAACATTTTAATCTCAACATTTGGAAGAAATAAGTGACACGTGAAGCCTAAGAAAACTTCCACACTTTTGAAAATCAGTATCCACACAAAGCTTCAGAGATAGTGGATTCATCAAACGAGAGAACTGGTCCAGAAAAGGAGAAAATGAGAACACTTGTGTTTAAAAACGTGATTACCCAAATAACAGGTTTTACTGTGGAGCTCATCTCTAATACAGTAAGAGCATGGACCTAAATAATGATTGTCGGTGCCGCCCCCAACCAGCAGGAAAGACACCAACACCGGGAACTCTTCTTGTGGCAGTTTACTCAGGATTCTTGAATAACGGTTGACCCCGAGGACTGCACCCAGAAAGCCTTTATAGTGCGACAGCTCCAATCAGAGCCTGCTACGTTGTCACTTACAATTGGTGCAGAAGGATCGAGCCACGAGTGTCATACCATTGCACATGCACATAAGGGGCTCACTCAAGAGCGCATTGCGCATGCGCATTGCTCTGGGGAAGCAGCAGGGGGCGCTGCTATATGTGGCGCTCCACAAATGATGATATCAAAAATGCAAAGAGTGAAATAAATTTTCCAATGGGTAAAACAAAATGAGCAGGGAATAAGTAACATCAGAAACAAAGATAACAAAGTAGATAATGTTGCTAAAATCCCTTCTCAGGAAAACAACATCTGCCTCATTCTCCTAAGGTCCTAGCTCACTCTAGGGAACCAATGAGGTTATTAGACTTTCTTACAAGGCATACATGGTGGGTTACTTACAGGAGTATATGTGCTTCTCCTCGTAGAAGGCTTCATCTGAAAAGTTTTTACCCTGCAGGAATGAGGGCTTCCGTGTAGCTGCATAGATAGAGCTTCTCCTCCCCCAGTGTTCCTGGAATGTGTACTAGCCCCTCCTTGAAGCTACATGCACTTAGGGCAGAGTTGCATACAGCAAGAAGTAAGGAACAGATTGCAGTCAGATGAGAACGTTATGCTCCTCCCCATCTTCTGTGAGGGGTGTTAGCAGTCAACATGCCCAGCTGAGGTGGTCTTCTGCATGGGGGTGAAGCTAAACTCCCTGAGATGATATGTCCCCAACATTCTGCTGAGGTTTCAGATGGAGAAAACAAACACACACACACACACACACACACACACACACACACACACACACACA
>OU015742.1:206251408-206269503 GCA_907169655.1 Acomys percivali | reverse complement strand
CTTATCAAAAAGTACCAAGTTGTATACTTTACACAAATAGTTTTTCTTTGTTAAAACACAAAACAGCAAACCCTTATTCCAGAACTGACTCTCACTTTTCACTGTGGATGAATCTCTACTGTTACAGCCACTTTGCTAGTGCTTTGTTGGGAAGGTTTCCTTCAAAATGGTCGGCAGCTTTCTTTCTTTAAAGTGTTTCTGGATTTTGTACCAGGGTTAGTGCTGGGCTCATAAAATGACTTTAATTTTTATTTAAGGTTTGTTTTTAGCAGCATGTATAGGCACCTATGTTCACCTCTGTACAGATTATATTCTTCATTCCGCTTCAACATTGTCTTTGTATCTTTTATAGATAACATAGCAATATCAGGCTGGCTCTGAACTTAGAGTGTATGGTTCTTACACACACACTTCTGGCCAACTGGCAGGTGTGTGGCTCCACATCATCTTGTGGTTGTGACTCTCTCTCTCTTTCTCTCTCTCTCTCTTTCTCTCTCTTTCCCTCTCTCCCTCCCTCCATCTATCCCTCCCCTTCCCTCTCCCCCAAGTCAGTCTTTCTCTTTCCTTGTCTTTTGATTAAATGGTTTAGTCCATTTACATACTGTCAATTTGTTCTTGCTTTTTATAGACTTTACTAGTTTATATCTCTTGTTTTCTGTGTGTATGTATGTATATATATATATATATATATATATATATATATATATATATATATGTTTTTTTTACTTTGTTTCATTGAATTTCTAAAATAAAAAGTTTTAGTTACCTCTTAATTGCTCTTTGTTTGCATTCTGTAGTTAGTTTCTTTAGCATAGCTTGGATATTGATTAGCATTCTAAAGAACAACATTCTAATTTGAATTTATAGCAGTTTTATTTTAATAATAAAAACATTATACTTCTTTCAAGCCCTGTCACTATCCACTTTCAGTTTTTGATGTTATGAAATTTCATAAAATCATTTAATTATACATTATATGTTCAAAAATGTAACCTAATAACGTTTATTACATTTATTTACTGTGTGTATGAGTATATGTGTGACATGGCACACATGTAGAGACCAGAAGACGATTTGCAGGAGTTACATCTCTCTTTTCACTTTGGTCTCATAGAATCTAGGTCCTGAGTCCTTGCAGCAATGTCTCTACCGTCAGAGCCATCTCTCTGCTGTAATCCAGTAACTTTAATGTATTGATCATGCAGGTATGTAGAAAAACTATGAAGGTATAAAGCACAGTTAAAATAGCTAGTCCCTCTTTGTAATTGCCCATGGATTTACTATTACTGTGATCTTTATTTCTTTGTTTGGCTCTAAATTACTGTTTGGTGTGTTTCCAAATTCTACTTCTTACTAAAACAAACAAACAAAAAAATTAGTACAGATTTCATGATAACTCTCTTAGTTAAGGTTTCTTTTGTTCTGAAAAATAATTACCAAAAGCAACTTGTGAAGAAAAGGGTTTATTTCATTTTTCAACTCTCAGGTCATACTCTATCATTGATGGAAGTCAGGGCAGGAAGTCAAAGTAGGAACATGGAGAAAGAAACTGAAACAGGGATCATAAAGGTATGCTGTTTACTTGCTTTCTTATGGAACCCAGAACTTCCTGTCCAGAGGAGGCACTGCCCAAAACTCCCACGTCAGTCAGTGATCAGACTTGTCTACAGGCCTCTCATATGGGGGCATTTTTTCAGTTGAGAGTCATTCTTCCCAAATGATTCTCTAGCTTCGGTCAAGTTAACATTAAAGCTGACCAACGTAATTATAAATCCTCTCAGTTTTTTGTGTATTTAGAATATAAATTTTCCAATTTTAGGACAGTTTTATCAAATATAGGATTCTAATTTAGCTGCTATTCATGTTTTTATTCACTTTAAATGCATCAGTCCACAGCCGTTTGGCTACCAGTGCTTCTCCTAAGAAATCCTCTCGTTCAAAGGTAACTTCTTTGCTGCCTTTTTCAAGGTTCTTTGCTTAGCTTCGGCTTTTGGTAATTTGATCATAATCTATATGTAGGTCTCTGAGTGAAACTCACTGGAATTCATTGAATTTCTTAGGTGTTTCCAGGAATGGCTTTCATCAAACTCAGGGAATTACCAATCTCTGTTTTTTCAGATATTGTCCCCTGTGCCTTAGTCTCCATTTTCTCCACTTGGGATTTCACAAGGACGTGCCAGTAACTGATGCTACTTGACATTTTTTAAAAAAGAAATTTCCTCTTTATTTACTTTTTTCTCTAACGTTCCTCAGACTCAATAAGTTCCAGTTTCTCATTCTCAAGGTTTTTTTTTTTTTTTTATTTCTTGTGATTGTTAAGTCATAAACAGTGATTATCAATCAGAATATAGATGCCCAATATTTGAAAGATAGGAACTCAATGGCCTGCTCTGGTTCTACAAGACGTGTAAAAACTGTTTCACTAACACACAACCAGATGCCTATTGCTCTGTTTACTTTGCCACCATAGTAAGCACTTTCTTCTTAGCATCTCATCTTCTCTGGGCTCTTTTCCTTCCAAGGATGTCCACTTTTACTCCCACTCCAGACTCTCCTACAGATCTCTGAAATGACCTGCTCTAAAAAGCAGACAAGCAGATCTGTAACCAGGCCAGCCAGGGCAACATCGTAGGACCCTGTCTCAAAATAAACAAATTCAGGACATATTTTCCAACTAAAAGAAGTAACCTTTAATAGGGGTTAATTTTTCTCATATCAACTTATTCAATAGAGAGCTCATTAAGTTAATTGCAACTATTCCAATCAAACACCCCAAGCTTCCTATGGAAGTTGAAGTCTATTCATGAATTCTAGATTTTTTTTTTAATTTTAATTTTTTAAAATTAGTTTATTCAGATTACATGTCAATTGTTATCCCTTCACTTGTATCCTCCCATTCCTTCCTCCCTCTTTCACCCTATTTCCCTCCCCTAGGTCTGTGACAGAAGGGGACATCTCCCACACCACATGATCACAGCCTATCAGGTCTCATCTTGCTAGCCTCCTTATCCGTTCTCTGAGTGCCACCAGGTCTCCCCACCAAAGGGAAGTGATCAAATATGAGGCACCAGAGTTCATGTCAGAGGCTCAGAATTAAACAGAGAATTCTCAACAGAGGAATACCAAATGGCTGAGAAACACTTAAAGAAATGCTCAATGTCCTTACTGATCAGAGAAATGCAAATCAAAACAACTCTGAGATTCCATCTTACACCCATCAGAATGGCTAAGATCAAAAACTCAAGGGACAGCACATGCTGGCGAGGATGTGGAAAAAGGGGAACACTACTTCATTGCTGGTGGGAGTGCAAACTTGTACAACCGCTTTGGAAATCTATCTGGCGCTAACTCAGAAAACTAGGAATAGGACTTTCTCAAGATCCAGCTATTCCACTCCTTGGAATATACCCAGAAGATGCTTCACCACACAACAAGGACATTTGCTCAACCATGTTCATAGCAGCCTTATTCATAATATCCAGAATGTGGAAACAACCTAAATGTCCCTCAATCGAAGAATGGATAAAGAAATTGTGGTACATTTACACTATGGTATACTACTCAGCTATTAAAAACAAGGAAATCTCAAAATTTGTGGACAAATGGATGGGACTAGAGATTGTCATACTGAGTGAGTTAACCCAGAAGCAGAAAGACTCACATGATATATACTCACTTATAAATGGACAGTAGCCCAAAAGGAATGTCCCATGAAAGTCTTCACTTACCAGGAGATTAGGATAGATGTGAGGGCCTCCTGTTGTGACTCTAGGTGAGAGAAATATGGGAGAATGGGGAAGCAGAAAGACCCAGAGGGTCATAGAAGCCACAAGAAGAACATCATGATGGGCAGATCTGGACCCAGGGATGTCTACTTAAACTACTGCACCAACCAAGGACAAAATATGCAGTAAACATTGAACCTCTATTCAGATCTAGCCAATGGACAGGACATTCTCCACAGCTGTGTTGATTCTAGATTTTTAAGCCAATTATAACAGTCAGATACTGCCAGTATGTCTAATGTCTGAATAATACTTTCTCTGCTAAAACAGCTGCAGCAAAAGCAAAGAATCAGTGCTATAGGAATGTAATTTTCAGAAAATACTCCCTAAATTAGACATGAAAATATTCAGAGCTGCTATCCTATTGTTTGTTCAATACATTTGTGGAGTTTTGAGTGTTTTCCCAATGATTCTGAATATATTCTAATGTACCCAATGAACAGATACATTTATATTATTACACATAAACAAAATAAACCACATACAGCAAGAAGAACCACAGAACAGTCAGGAATAATATAAACTCATGGTGTTTTGGCTATTTGTATTTGGCAAACTTGAAGAAGATATCTTTCCTATCTTGGTGAGTCTAAAATTATGAATGAAAATCAATATCTATCATATTCCATCTCTGTCAATTTAAAGCATCTATCTAGACCTAAAAACATTTTAACCACTAAACAACTAAGCTTAACTGTAAGACTAAACTATCTGGTCTTCAACCCCTTCAGAGACTTGAGAAGGAGTGAAACTTAATTACCTGAGTGAATTGGTTAGCAGCTTCCAAAATGAAAAAATGACAGAGACAGTTTGCTGCCTGAACAGTCACCCAAAACTCTCTATAACGTTGGAGCATCATCTTCAGCCTTCTGGCCTAGTATATCTGACAGACATATTTGTGGGGCAGGAAGTATTGAGGACTTGCTTACCCTGTCTTGGCAGAGTTTGGCTCTCAATTCTGCCTGCATCCAAGCTTACACATTTTAAGGCACTTATTATAATATGTGTGTGTGTGTGTGTGTGTGTGTGTGTGTGTGTGTACACATACATGCGCACACATACATTCATGGAGGTGAGAGCATAACTTGTGAAAGTCAGTTCTGTTTTTTTAACAAGGAAATCCTGGGAATTGAACTCAAACAATGAGACTTGGTACCAAACCTCTTTACCTGAAGAACTACCATGCCAGACCTTTTTATAGATTCTTTTACTAGATAACTATCTCAGCACTATGGGTAGGTGTTTCTTTTATGGATCCCGTAAGTGCCTACTATCAGGGATGTTTGCTTGGCTGGCAATATTGCTTCTTACTATTTCATGTTTCCTTTCTCACAGTCTCAGTTTAGACTTTCATAGAAAAGTGAAAACTTAAAAAGAGGAAATACTTTGTGTCACACCTGAAAAAGAAATGGTATGTCTTCATAACTGCTTCTTTTTTTTAAGTTAACGGGGGAAGCATTTTTATTTCATTTTGAAAATATTTTTATTGTTTCTTTTTTAATATATATTTAAATATTATTACCCATGAGTAAAATAAACCGCATACAGAAGGAAGAACGACAAGACTTCTTAAAGGAGCTATAATGTCTTAAGTAAGAAAGACAATAATATATAAAACTTTAATAAGAATTCGGTACCAACATGTAGTTTCGGTGGTAACAAGGTGCATGCTCTAGAGTGAGCTGTGGAATGCATGTCTAACCTTGAGGGGTTGTGTAGTTTTCTGTAAAATGGCAGTGAGGGGTAATTCTTCTTTCCCCTGGAAAAGCCCTGTATCTTCTCTCTAGAACCGAAAGGGGCATGGTCTGGGTTTAGAGGTTCCTGGGGAATTTCAGCTAACTCCTACGAGGAAAGAAAGGGATTGAAACAACCATTGCTCAACAATCCACTGAGCAACCACAGGCTTCTTCTGAGCATCTCGAGGAGTCCCATAAGCCCCACTGAGGGATGAGTGGTCAAAATTGCATCACCACATTTAGTCATGATTGGCATAACTAACTGACATTTCAAACAACTGTCATCCTCACGAAAACCTAGTCCTTGCTGCCACATGCTAGACATAAACGAGCAACATGAACTGTGACGGCCACCATGGCTCCCTGTCATGCTAGATTAATTAGTACAAGTAAAGAGATAGATACCCAAGAAGGCGATGCCTAGAAAACTAGGATCATAACTCCTACTAGAATTAATTGAAATAAAATGTCCGTGTGTTCAATGAAACAGTGTAAATGTTATGTCCTCCTCACCCCCAAATACTCAGTCACCACAGTGACCTCTCTTTCCTTAGGTTCTAGTCTTCTTCCTCTGTTGCTTTCCTTCCAAGCACTTCCACTTCTGCTTTCACTCTAGAATCTTCCGTAGCCCTCTGAAATCACTCATTCTGAAAAACAAGCAGACCCAAATCTTCTATGTCCTTCAGCTCATTAATTTTCAGAAGGCGCATTCTGCACATTTTTTTTTATAAGGCAGCTACCTTTAATGGGAGGTCAGTTTGTCTCAATTTAACTTATTAAGTAGAGATCACGTCTTCTCCCAATGCATCTTCATGTCCCCTGAGGCACAGTTGCCATCTTCAAGGCTTCTCCTTCTCCTTCCCTGCTCATCGTATGTGCACCTTGTTTCACAACCTCTCTATCTTTAAGCTTATGCTGTCTGGTTTTGCCCCTTTACTTAGAATCTACGGTTCTCATCCTCTGACATTCAGATAATTCTCGACATTTAAAGACAACATGTTTATCTGAGCCTCCATACTAGTCATATGGCACCCTTCATATCCTTCATCAAAGTGACTCAGCTCTACCTTGGTCCCCCAAACAGCTTCACTTCCGTGAACTTCCACATCATATCTGTGAAGTTATATGATGGATCTAGTAAACCTCTAGAGGTAAGTAAATTGCAAGTCCAAAATTGTGCCTAGATAGCACTATTCTAAGTTATTTTTACATTAAAGGCCAAAAGGGAGGGGGTGCAAATCCTGTTCGTGTTCCCTGGCATCAGCCCTCTTTATGTTCCCAGCTCAGATGCACGGTTTTCCCACCATACTAGCTGCTTTTTTTTGCAACCTGCTGTACAGCAGCCTTTACCTGACGGCTGACGTTTCTAATTCAGGGCCAGGTCGCCTTCTCAATCCATGGGTACCACCTCAACTCTTCATCTTTGTGCTTCTTTGATGGGTTGTCTTTACTAAACCTGTCTTCTGCTTTTTTTCTTTTACTTCTAGGGTTTTTCCCTTAGCTGGCTTTCTATGTGTCTGTTGGGGCTTAAATAAGAAATATCCTCTATAGGGTCATGTATTTGAGAACTTGATCCCCAGTTGGGGAGGTTATGGGACTTTTAGGATACAGAGTCTTGCTGGAGGAAGTACCTCACTGAGAGTGGGCATGAGAGTTTATCATCTCGCCATACTTCCGATAGTCACTTTCTGCTTCCTGTGAATATACAAGGATGTGACATCTCTGGTCTCTGTTTCGGCAACTTCCCACCATGCCCCTAACATTACAGACCCTCTCTGTGGAACCACACGCTCAAATAAACTATTCCTTCTATAAGTTGTTTCTAGTCATAGTGTTTTTATCACATCAACAAAAAAGTAAGTACTACTACAGTATTTTCCAGAGATCTCTTTTTAATATTCTAAAGTCTCCTCTAAATTAGCTTAATGGGTGCTATTACTTCACCCATCAATCCTGCACACTAGCCAGTAAGTCTCAACACCATGGCATTCCAAAAGTCCAGACAAGATTTTCCTTTGGCCCTCAAAATATTTCTACTTCAATGTTCTATATATTTATCAATATACTATGCTCTTTAATACATTAAAGCACATAATCAAGAAAACAGGTGATATGTCCTAGACTTGGGGTTAGGGTTAGTAAAATCCCTCTGTTCTATACCACATCTGTACACGTGAACATTGTTTCTGATTCAGAATGTCATACCACTCTCTAGATTATATAATATATCATCAATCTTCATAGCTGTATCTTTTATTCCTATCACTTTTCCATCATCAGTAGTCACAGCACTTTAAAGATATGAGATGCTAACACCACCCAGTATAAAATTAAATAGGATAGTTATCTCCTTTTAAACAGAAGATACATTTTAATATGATTGTTCTTATTGGTTAGCAAAAGCCAAAGTTTTGATTATAACACAAACTTGTTTAGATTAGTCTAGTTTAAAGAGAAACAATCTAATCTATGATGGTTAGTATTGTCAACCGAACAAGATGAAGTGTCACCCATGGCACAGATGTGATAAATTGCAATGCATTTGCATGCATAAGGAGGCTGTGAGCTGAAAAGGTATACTGTTTACTCCCAAGATCCATGAAGTGCGCAGCTTCACAAGTATCACCAGCAAAGTTGTAGAAGATAGACAGGAGGAGAGAAAGGACAGACAAAGACCATAGATGGACAATGACACAAATTTTGAAGTCATAGCCTGAGCTAGGTCAACAGTCATGACAAAGATTAAAATCGTCTCTTTGTCATATGAAACTGTTCAGTCAGAGCAAGGGTCCAACACTTGGGTTCTTTGAGTATTTAAATATTACATGAAAATTCATATTTTTTATTTATTTGTTCAAGATATAATTTCTCTGTGTAGCTTTGGCTATTCTGGACTTGCACTGTAGACTGGGCTGGCTTCGAACTCACAAAGATCAACCTGCCTCTGCCTCCTCTACTGCTGGGATTACAGACATTCACCCCTATGCCCAGCTGGCACATTTCTTTAAAATTAGTTCATTGGATGGTTTTGTTTTTTTGTTGTGATTGTTGGTCTTTTTGTTTCTTTGTTTGGGTTTTTTGTTGTTTCTATTTTGGGGTATTTTCGAGATAAGGTTTCTCTGTGTAGCTTTAACTATCCTGAACTCACTTTGTAGACCAGTCTAGCCTCAAACGCACAAAGATCCACATACCTCTGCCTCTTCCAGTGCTAGGATTATAGGTGTGTGCCACTGTGCCTGGTTCATTGGATGTTCTAATTTTAAAACATGTAAAGTGTGTGTACTTTGCTTATGTGTGTATATGTGTGAGTCTGTGGAGAGAGACAGACAGACAGACACACACACACACACACACATACACACATACACACACGGAGGGCAAGGGAGGGAAGGAAGAGGGGAGGAGGGAGACTAAGATAGAGAGAGAAACAATTTTCTAAGTTCAGTATGTCAATACATAAAAATGATTTCTCATGATTACATCAAAATACACATTCTGCTAAAATGTCAGATGAGTGTCGGCTCTTCACCACTGTTCTGCTTCTTTTCATGAGAGAACGCAGCTCTGTCTACAGAGTGACAGCTTGATTAAGGGATCTGACTTGATGTGTAGAAAAATATTCGTGATGTAAAACTTATGAACTAAACATAAACTTTGTGTGGTGATGCTGAAATGACATTAGTCATGTCTCCCTTCATGTCGCCTCAGATATCTGCATGAGTCCTCAAAGGGTCAGTTGGAGTCTGACGCCTCAAATCTTTCCCCTGCTATAAATGCTTAAGGTTTATTTTAGTAAATTCTTTTATGATATCTGTTATCATAGCACAAATCTGATGATGAAACTTTCATTTTTCTGATATAAAAAAAATCAATTCACAACTGATAATGAGTAATTCTAATAAGGAAGCTAATGACATTAGTGGACATTGACATTATTCATAGAACAGTCTAACTCCTCCTGATCCTGGTTTGTTTTGTTTCTATGATCTGCCCTCTGAGGAGACTACTGTACTCCATCCTCTTCTGCATGCCTGTCGACAGCATCAAAAATGCATGCACAGTGGGCAGGGCCACACCTGCAAACCCTTACCCCTCCTGTGACATCTGTGAAGAGCTTTACCAACAAATCCTGTTCTCCATTACGCAAATAAAGTCATCTCATCTCATCATGAGTACAGCATACATGGAAACAAAGATGCCAACCTTGCTCAATGTGTTCTGATAGTCCCCGTATCATGATCCACATGACATTTGGAATTATCTGTTGTCACCCATCGCTTCTCAACAACTGTCACTCAAGTTTGAAGACATCATGATCAGTGTAGATTAAATACATTGGTGAGTAGCCCTGAGTTGTCAAAAACACGTGGATGTAACAGTAAAGAAAGAATGAAGAACATTTCCCCTCAAGTCATTTAACTAAGAGAAAGCCCAGATTTCCAGTATCTACTTCATGACCTCTGTGTCTTACATCTGTGTGTGTTTTGCTACATGTTATATGATCTGCATGCGTCTGTGTCCGGCATCTGTCACTCTGTTTATTGAAGAGCACAGAAAGCACTGCATTCGGAAGGAATGCAATACTTCACAGAAATCTTTACCATAGTTTTACAAGGGATTAAGTCACTGCCTCAAATGCACTCCAAATGAACCAGATAACAAACACCATTGTTTATCAACCAATACCCATATAGGTTGCTTTCAACCTTTGTGGTAGATTTTAGGAAGTTGTTTCAACTTTTGTGTTTGATGCTTTTAACAAATAATACACATGTATTACTGAGTCAGGAGTATTGAAGAGTGTATCATTTAAGATTGTAGCTATGCATGAGCTTAGGCTGTAACAGTTGATTACGTGGGAAATCCAAGCCAACTATTATTGATTGTTGCATTGTTCCCTTAAAGACAGGTTAAGCCAACAGGTTATGCATACCCACTTGTCTAGCAGTCTTAAATCTTAAGTGACTTTAAGGTATATTGTTCACTGTGACTGTGAGGTTTAGCAAAAGTTCCAGTCTCTTAGAATGTGGGATATTTTCAGAACATTGCATTGCCACAAGGTCCCATCAGGAAATTGATAAAATACAGAATAAAATCCTATGCTAGTCAGTTTTCCAACAATATGATGAAATACCTAAATCAATTAACTAACAAGAATAAAATGTTTATTTTTGTTCAGAGTGAAGAAGTTTTGATCTCATCATGGGACAAGGCACTACATTATGTCAGAAAGGGGTAGAGATTTAATACCAACACATGACTAGCCAGGGACCAAAGACGGAAGATGGAGGCTTGAGGTGCTATAGTCATTTCCACATAATGCTCCCAGTGACCTGCAGACCTCCTCTAAGACCTCACTTCTCAAAAGCCATATGACATACAGCCATATAACACCATGCTGGGGACTAAGCCTTTAATATGTGGGTAACTGAGACGCATTCAAAATCCAAACTATTCTTGTTTTACTCTAAGGAAAAAAATGATTAGAAGATGAGTTGAGGGACTTGAGAAAAAAGCAAGCATATTCTAGGTGATATTGGTGACATTTTTCAATAGTATAATATTTTGTGTTTTAAATTGTCGTCTTCATAGTCAATAGACAACAGTAGTATCCATATTTTTTCTTTTTCAGATAATCCTAAGGCTAGAAAGAATAGTAGCTATCAAATACATAAGTAACATTCTTGCCTACTTTATTCCAAAATGCAGCATTAAGAAGCAGGATAGATGTATATGTTTTCTTTGTCATCCCTTATGTTATAGCCATATCATTTCAGTATAAATTTTCCTTTCTTTTTTCATGATATTTTTATTGTTTATTTGAGAATTTCACATCATGAACTGGAGTACCTTCACTTCCCAGGCTTTGCAGGTCTGCTTCCTCTCCTCCCCCTCCAAAAAAGCCACACCACTCTCGGCCACTGCTAGGGCCATGGTTACCATCACAGCCCTCCGTGGCAGCACAAGCCGAGGACATCAACATGGCTTCACTTACATCAAAATGGCCTTGAACAGCAGCACATCCCAGGCTCAAGAACATGGGTTCAGACTGCAGCAAGATCATGAATATCACCAGAGCCTTTGATGGCAACACAGGCCACAGATATCAATAGAGAGCCCACCAGTAGCAGGACTGTGGTCCTGGTGATGGCACAGACCCAGACTTTACCATGGCTCCAGGTGGTAGTGCTGGCCACTCAGATCAATACGGCCCCCAGCAGTAGCATGGCCCATGGACATCAACATGGATTCAGGTTCCAGCACAGAGCACAGACATCTGCGTCAACCTCGGTGGTAACATGGACCACTGACATCAAACTTTTCTTGTTGTTTCTTCTTCTTTTTTTTATTAAACATTTTTTTCATTTTTTACATATACATTTATATTATTACACATATATACAATGAATTACCTATAGCAAGAAGAACCATGACACAATCAGGAATTATATAAATGTTACATTCTTAGTGTTTTGGCTATTTGTATTTGGCAGCCTTGAAGAAAGCATCTTTCCTATCCTGGTACATCTAAAATTCTGAAGGTAAATCAATATCTATCATATCTCATCTCTATCAACTTAAAACATCTACCTAGACCTAAAACATCTTAATCCCTAAACAATTAAGCCTAATTGTAAAACTAAACTATCTGGTCTTCAACCCCATCAGAGACTTGAGAAGGAATAAAATCAATTACCTGAGTATCCCGGGAGTGCAGGTTAGTAGCTTTCCAAATGAGATGACAGAAACAGTTTGCTACCTGAATAGTCACCCAAAACTCTCTATAACATTGGAGCATCATCTTCAGCCTTCTGCCCCAGTATATCTGACTCTGCCTGCAACCAAGTTTGCCCTTTTTTTATGCAGAATTCTGTCTATGGTAGAAACAAGGACATTTTCCCCAGTGGCTTGTTTACCACATTTGAAGCCATCTCCAGTTTTGGATGTTCAAAACAAGGTTTCTCTGTGTAGCTGTGGCTGTTCTGGAAATTTCTCTGTAGACCATGCTGGTCTTGAACACAAGAGATCTGTGTACCTCTGCCTCCTGAGTGCTGAGATTAAAATCATGTGCCATCACCACCCAGCTATAAATTCTTTCTCTCACATGTACAAATGAACTAAAAATTAAACAAAAGAGGAGTGCCTTAATGATGCTTTAGGCTCATTGTAAATCTGCAAATGAGAGCTTCAACATCCGAAATTTGAGACCTCATCTATTTATATTGGAGCTCGTAGAGAGGTACAGTTAAATCTCTGCCAGCTGCTTCATCCGTTCCATCACTAATACATTTCCAGTGATAATGACTGAATCCAAGGTCTTACATCTTTTGGGGAAGTATTTTTTTCCATTTATTTATTTATTTATTTATTTATTTATTTATTTATTTATTTATTTATTTAATCACTTTACAGCCTGATCCTAGCCCCTCCCTCCCCTCCTCACAGCCCCGCCCTCACAACCCCCTTCCCTCATCCCCTTCTCCTTCTCAGAGAAAGGGAGGCCCTTCAGGGTACCAATCCACTCTGGCATCTCAAGTCACAGCAGGACTAAGTGCATCCTCTCCCACTGAGTCCTGATGAGGCAATTCAAGCAGGGTAAAGGAATCCAAAGGGAAGCAACAGAGTCGGGGCCTCACATCTCTTAAGACAGTGTTCCTCCTGGGAGCTACATCTCTAGTTCTCATTTATCTTGTCTAAATAGCACCATTGTTTCATTTTTAAGTTAGGATGCAATTCAAAACTGAATGTAGGTCTTGTAGTCTAACAAATGTTTCTGACTTTGACTTACCAGACTTTTAACAGTCACGGTCGTGCCCCAGATGGGGAAATGAGTATTCCTTTTTCAAAATGGAAGTGTCAAATATATGTCCTAAATGTCATTACAAAAAAAAAATTGTTTCTTTATATAGAATATAGGAAGTATGAACCTGCATTTTTAAAAATTCTTTCTGTTTTCTTTCAGTTTTAGATTTTTGAGACAAGGCCCCATGTCTGGCTCTGAAGTTGCTATGTGGCTAAGGCTGGCACTGAAATGACCCTTTTGAGTCAGTCTTTCAAGTTCTGAGGTTGCAGGTATGAAACATGAGGCCAGGTCAGACATTTAGTTCTTTAGTGCTTCTGCAAATATTTCATCAAATTTAAATCTTAATTGAAAAAGAATTATCAACAAAAGACACATCTATTCTTGCATTTAGTTGCACCTACAAGTTTTGTATGAAGTGTTAAAACTTTACTTGCCTAAAAATACAAACCTATTTTAATATCATTCTTCTAAAAGCAATAAAATTTCCAAAATGATTGAAAATGAAGGCCGTAAAGTATTTAGAGTTTAAAGTAAAATTACTTAAAATTATTATTTACTTAAAGGAGCTATCTGACTCGCTATGTGGCAGGCCAGTGAGTCTAAGGCCTCACTAAAGGGCTAACAGTTCTCGAATGGACACTCTAAGGGAAAAGCCATGTTCATGCAGACAGTACCCAGACACAGCAGTTATTTTTAATATGAAAAATCATAGCACTTCCAAAGCAGAAACATTGCTTCAGATATATGCTTCAAAAAAAAAAAAAACTCTCAAATTGAAAATGGAAATAAACAATGCCCTGTTTTGATAGGAAGACATTAATTAGAAGTTTTGCTCCAAAGAAGGAAAAGAAAAAGATTTACCTTAAACTATTGGAAAGAGAGAGGGCATAGTAGGGCATCACTGATGGATACCCAAAGAAGAAATCTTTTTGGTTTCCTGAGTTTGGTTCACTTAATATGTCATACAGGTGTGCTCATCAGTTTTCTGTCATTATAACAACACACAAAGGCAAACTAACTTAGAAAAACAATTATGTTGGCTCATTGTCTTAAAGGATCCAACCATAATCGGGCTGACTGTTGTTGTTTGGGGTCAGAGGCAAGCCAGCAAAACAGAAACACATGCTGGCAAGATCATTTACTTTATGAGCCAGCAAACAAAAGAGAGCAAAGCAAAGAGAAGGTAGGATCCTACAACCCCCTTCAAGAGAACAACTCCTAATGACCAGAAGACTTTTTACCAGGATCAAATATTACTCCTAAAGTCTTTGCCACACAGACCATTGTAAACACTTAACATAAGCAATGAAATAACAATCTCCCAGTGATAAGGCCTCGTGAAGAAAGGGAGGAGTCTCTTTCTTTGAAGGATAAGACAGAGTACAAGAACAGCTTTCTGTTTACTATGGGAATACAAGTATTATGGTCTGTGACACAAGAACCACTGGCTAAATGCAATATTCCAGAACTGCAAAAAGTGAAAGCAGTGAATTAAACACACAGGAAAACCCTAAAGTTTAAGGCTAAAAACAACCTAGACAAAGATAGAACTAGGAACCAAGGGAATAACCTAGGGTTAATGTTTGACAGAACAAAAGGTAATATGACCGAGCTTGAGATGAAGTCATTTGATGAGAGGGTAGGATTTACCAATGAAAAGATTGCTTTTATAGCATGCTTTTATTGGCTACATAGGAGAAATTGTAAAGTGTGGGATCTTGATTTAAATAAACTTTGCTGGATATCCAATAATAATAGGCAAGGCATTTCTTATTCTTGGCTTTGATTTTCCTTTACTCTGCTCTGACTGTTTTGTAATCTCTGTCCTAGGTAATGACACCACCACACCCCTCTGAGGAACTCAGAGACAGAGGAGTTATCTGGGTTCATCCCTATGGCCATCACACCTCAAGTTTGTCTTTTAAAAGACTCAGTAAATTTAACTTACACTTATGCGTTGTGGAGGAAAACGTTATATTACTTATTGAAACTGAAAGTTACTGTTATAATAAAAACTGGGTGTTAAAAATAACAATGCTATTAATTTTTTTCACAAACCTACTCTTTTTGTTTAAATAAAGGCTAGTTACCAGAAAATTTTTATGACATAGATTAATATCAACATAAAACTTTCTCCTTAAATAAACTGAGATGGTTGACTTCTTAACTGCAGTGAGTTCTAATGCCCTATCCTTGGAACACCAAGATGCCGTCTATAGGTGAGTCCCATGCTTCAAGGACACCATGTGGATGAAATCTAAACTTAATAGTAGCATCTAATATTCTTCTAATTGCCCTTTAAATCTCATGTTCTACTTATCTACATGCCATATCAGCTATATTCCAGGCAAAATATTTAAAAATCGCGCATCTTTGTCTCCCCATGACGTCTGCTTAGAAAGCTCTCTGTATTCACAAGAGATTTTGGCTGGCAACTTTTAGGGACCCTAACCAAGCACGTCTTTTTTTTTTTTAATTTATTTTTATTTATTTATTTATTTATTTTTAATTAATTTATTCTTGTTACATCTCTATGGTTATCCCATCCCTTGTATCCTCCCATTCCTCCCTCCCTCCCATTTTCCCCTTATTCCCCTCCCCTATGACTGTTCCTCAGAGGGATTACCTCCCTCTGTATATGCTCATAGGGTATCAAGTCTCTTCTTGGTGACCTGCTGTCCTTCCTCTGAGTGCCACTAGGTCTCCCCCTCCAGGGGACATGGTCAAATGTGAGGCACCAGAGTACTTGAGAAAGTCAAATCCTTCTCTCCACTGATCAAGCACGTCTTTTTTTAACATGACCAAGCTTCTGTCCCTGTGCCACAGTCATCTGGCTTCTCTGCACTCTCATCTCCCAGAGGCCATCACCTCAGACTTTATAAGTCCAACAAACGGGCACTAACATTCTCTAGGGTGGTATAGACAGCTTCCTCCTTGCACTAACACAGTCTCCAGATCCTGCCAGGAAAAAAGTTCCAAACCCCTCAAAGGAAATTACTTTTTTGTTCTGACCTTTGAAAACAAGAGCCCTGTTGCTCAGGCTCTGTGGGAGGGTGTGGGGCCTGACTTCAGTAAGAACCACTTGGTTTTCCAGAGCCCACTCTTCATTCCCACTTTCTGTAATCTCTCACTTCCCTCGGATCTATGACACAACACTTCTGTATAAGCCTTTTAAAAACACTCACTCAGTTGGGTGTTTCCTTGTGGTGAGTTAGGGCTTCTGTGATACTTGCTTCTAGCTTGATTCCTGGATGCCCAAGTAGCACCTTAACATCAGCACATGGAGACTCACCACAGAGCAGGGAAAGCAGACAAAAGACGAACTTGAATTAGGTACATAGATGAGGCGCTTCCCCCATGCAGCAAGGAAATAGAAACCAATTAAAATTCAATAATGAAAGCCACATAGTGATGTTGAGCAATGAAAAAAGTGGAAAAGGAAAGCAGGGGGTAGACAGGCTCTGTAGAAAAGATTAACCTATTTCCTAATACAGACTTGGGAAGAAAAGTGAACATTTTAACTTCTAAGGAACTATTGCCGTTTCACAATGTCAATCTTACTTGGACTATTTCCTAGTGTTTGTCAACAGAGGTGGTAAAATCCCCTCTCAAACACTCAGTGTACTCTTGAAGGACACCGAGAGCTGTACACAGAGAACGAGCCAGAACCTGTTTCAGTCCTCTTACCGTTTGCAATCCAGAATCATCTAAAAATAACATTTGGCTAAAACCCTAGCAGCTTAGGAAGGGTTTTAATAAAGAAAAAACTACCATGTTTTTGGTTGCCAGGAATTCATACAAAATGATACTCCAGAAGAATTAAATGGGTACTGCTAATAATAACTCATAGTACATGTGGTGATAGAGTGTATTATAGGACTGTGCCATTCCTCTGTCGGCTTTCTCCTCTGTAACATGAAAGGAGAGAGCCAGGGGATCTGCAAGTTTGAGAGAAAATGTAGATCTAATAGAGTTTCTTTTCTTTCAGATGAGTAAATTCATGGCAGAATCTTGATAAGAAGTATAAAATGAGCTGGGCATGGTAGTGCATGCCTTTAATCCCAGAACTCACGGAGGCAAAATCAGGAGGATCACTGTGAGTTCGAGGCCAGCTTTGCCTAAAAAGCAAGTTCAGAAAAACCAAGGCTACACAGAGAAGCCCTGTCTGAAAAAACCAAAACAAAAAACAAAAAAACTTATAAAGTGAATTCCAGGGTAACCAGTCTTCTCAAGCAGGCGAACCATGATTCCTAACACTGCAGCGTGCTCAAGGTAATGTGTGTGTGTGTGTGTGTGTGTGTGTGTGTGTGTGTGTGTGTGTGTGTGTGTATGTGTGACTCTGTGTGTGTGTGACTCTGTGTGTGTGTGTGACTCTGCGTGTGTGTGTGTGACTCTGTGTGTGTGTGTGTGTGTCTGCCATAGAGTTAGATCAGCAAACAAAGAAAATATGAGGTTGCTTTTTTGTTTTTGTTTTGTTGTTGTTGTTATTATATCCTAAAACACTAATACAATAGTAACTTGGGCTCTAACTCACCTCTTCCAAAATTATAATCTTTAAATAAGACTTTAAAAAATTTTTAAGTATAAAAAGCTGGAGAAACGCCTCAGTGATTAAGAGCACTGGATGTTCCTCTAGGGGACCTGGGTTCAATTTCTAGCATGCACTTGGCAGTTCACAACTATTGGTAACTCAAGCTCCAAGGAATCCCTGGCACCAGGCATGCACATGGTACACACACACACACACACACACACACACACACACACACA
>OU015742.1:206240251-206251398 GCA_907169655.1 Acomys percivali | reverse complement strand
AAAAAAAAACATATTTTCAGTCATATCTCCAAGTAAATTTTGCTTCAAAAATTGCAATTACTCCTAAGCCAAACATTTATGCCACTGACTCCTAATCAGCCATGCAATAAAAATACAAAGCTTATTTTATCTAGAGCAGGAGAGACTTGATGACAGTCAGTCCTTGGTTTTGTTTTGTCTTGTCTTGTTTAGGTTTTTTTTTTTTTTTTTTTTTTTTACAGCTTAGTTGGGGTAAATAATGACCGGCTTATATAAAAAGTGCAGAGAGCAAGTCTCATTGATTTTACTCCCTATGAAATAACAGAGGAGCTGAAAAGCCTAGCAGGGGGCGGGGGGAGGGGGCGGGGGGAGGAGGCGGGGGGAGGGGGGCGGGGGCGAGAGGCGACAGCAGGTTTCTCATTAATATGCCATCTTCTTCCTTCTTTCTTTCTTTTTCTAACATTTGTGTATGTGTGTTTCTGTGTGGGTGCACAAATGTGGGTATGCACGTGCATGCGTGCTTGTCACAGCTTATGTATGGAAGCCAGAGGACAACATGTTTATGGGAATCAGTTCTTTTCTACCATCATGTGAATTCTGGGGGTTGAATTGAGGTCACTGAGTTTAGTGACAAGCATCTCACCCCCTAAGCCATGTCATCATCCTGATCCTACTTCCCAAAGCGAGTTTTCCTCATATTTTCACGCTTAAGAAACTCTTAAAAATTGTTCCAATTATAATCTTTTGTACGAGCACAATGGGACTAGAATTCACGGGATCAAGAGAGAAGGAAGTCATCCGGGGGCACAGCGATGGGAGAGAGAGACAGGGGGGGACCACAAAAGGTGAAAGCCGCTAAAAGAAAAGGTATGAAGAGAAGAAAAGAGAGCAAGAATGGAAATAGCATGAGGGAAGGAAACTGAAGGCGGGAACAATAGGCTAAAAGATGAATTGGAAACAGAAGAGAATAAAGACACAGGAATAAAATGCAGGGAGGGCAGAAAAATATGAAGCAGAACCAGAAGAGTGAGATGAAGGAGACAATGCCTGGATTTAAGGACAAGAAAGATAAAAGGCACACAAAAAAAAAAAAAAAAAAAAAAAAAAGGCTAAAGACCAGCTAAGATTTCCTAAGTAGAAAGAGCACATGTCTAAATTGTAAAGGGGAGCATAAGCAAATAAGAAGCTGGGCAGGGCAGAGCCGCAGGAACCCACGACTGTCTGCCTGTCTGCTTTCTTTGGTGAATGCAGTTCAGCACACATGAGTGGAGCTATCAGATGTTTGGGAAATGCTTTACTGGCGTTCAAAACCCTGTTGTGGTGTTATTAGGGGCCTGACATAATAGTGTGAGCCTCAGCTAAAGCTATCAGTTTCCTCTCCAATAAAGTACAGCAGCTGTATTTATATCCTTCTGCAGTTTGTAAGCTGTTATTATTCCGTAAACTGACCATATAGGTAAGCTAAGAAAATTCTGTACATCAAAGACGAAATAAAAGGGAACGAAATCTGCTTGTGTTGTAAAAAATAAAGTGACAGTCTTGCTGCTTTAGTTTGTAAAGTTTGGCTGGGGTGGTTTGGTTTTGTTGTTGTTTGCTTTCAACTGAGTTTGGTTAACTTGAGGCAATCTCATGAAACTATGACCAATCATTGAAGCATGGAAATACAAGTTACTACTGAAACGACCAGATGGTCAAAAAAACCAAATCACTCTAAAGGGATTTTGTCTGAATATCATAGTAAGTTTTAAAGATTGCTCTTAGGGAGAAGTGTTCCTAATAACAGGAGGTGCTTTGTTGTTTAATCAAGTCAAAGAAAGCAGCTTGCAGCTAACACTTGAAACCTAGATATATTTTTTGTTTTCTGTCCTTTTCCTCCTTAAATAGCCTCTGAGCAAACTACCCATCAATTGAAGTTTATGTCTTCAAGTTCAATTGCAGTTAGGCACTCATTTCTGCTTCTCCATGGGAACAAATATATTGCCATGGAAACAAAGCCAGCACAGAATACAGATGTTACAGAAAGCTCTATAGACAGAATCAGGCTCCTGACAGTGTTTTTATGATAACCATATTATGGCATCCCAAAAGGTATTACTTAAAGGAAGATATACTGTGCCCTTATCAGAGAAAACATAAAGGTTTGACTCTCATTAAAATAAAATAACTAACCACAAAATTGTCTGCAATGGTCATTCATTGACTTAAGAGGTATATTCAAGATCTCCTTTACCTTATGGGCATTCTTACCATAGTGAGGTTGTCTTTCACACCAGTCTGTGTGCTATGAGATACCTGTGGTCCTGTGAGTGATGGGTGACAATCAAGGGTCTGAAATGAGGTGAAATCTCCAGCATTGCAAATCATAGCATAAGAGGGCAGTGGAACTGCGTTTCTGAGCCGGGAATAACTTTCACGGGCTTGTAATCTAGTGGAGAAGATAAAGCGCTATAAATTCCATGAAGTATAAGGTTTGGGATCCTGAAAAGGAAAAGAATGGGCCCATTGGGTTGGAAGCACAACTCAACCAATGTCTTGGAAACAAAACGTCAAGTTTAAATCCAAAACCTAGTCAATATTCGAGCTCCCTATTAAAGAAGTGAATATTTAGTCTAGGGCACTAGTTGTAACACCAAAAATAGAGGCTGTCTGCAAAATTGGGCGTCCAGCAGTATATTTTAAGCAACAGCATCTTTGGGTGTGATAGAAACTGCAGTTTGCCAGACACTCCACAGCAACTCTGGATACTAAGTGGAGGAATGCATAGTTAGTTCCAAACTCCATTTAGTTACTTGGTGGAGATCTTGGCATTTGCCTGATTACATTAAGACTGGGTCAGATGCTGTATATAAGCAAACTGTAACAAGATTTTAGCCACTAGGATGGTGCTGAGTACAAGGAGACCTGATTTACCAAACATCATCTCACAATAATTCCATAGTTACCATTTAACGTAGACAAGCTTATACATAGGTAGAAACATTTGCAATTAATTGGCAAGAGAAAGATTTCCATATGCCCCAAGAAAAGTTTTATGTTCTCAATAGCAATAGCATGCATGTTACAAATTATAGCTTGATGCCTTTCAGTGAGAACATTTCAGGTAAGATGCCAGACTCTTTAATAAAAGCAGTGACATAAACTTCAGCCAAAGAGCTAACAGTGGTGCTGAAGAGATGTCTCAGCAGATAACAGCACTGCTGCTTTTCTGGAGTACCACAGCCCAGTTCCTAGTACCCATGTCAGGTACCACACAACTCCCTTCAGCTCTGAGAAAACTGACACCCTCCTCTAGCCTCCTTGAAGCATTTGTTTCTCTCTCTCCCTCCCTCCCTCCCTCTCTCTCTCTCTCTCTCTCTCTCTCTCTCTCTCTCTCTCTCCCTCTCTCCCTCCCCCCTCCTCCTACCCCCTCCCTTTCCTCTCCCCCTCCTTCTTCCCCTCCCCCTCCCTCTCTTTTCCTCTCCCCTCCCCCCTCTCCACACACATACAAAGGTATCCATATTAAAATGGTGATTATATATGCTGTGTTCTTTGTATTTCTCATAGCCTAGGAGCAGTTGTTTATCCAACTCTTAAATCTGGGAAATCATTTGAACAGGATATGTTCATGAAATCTGAGGTCAACAGCCTGGAAATGTTTTAGCTTTCAGAAATGATGTGGTTTCAGAGTGCGTGTCTTTTGGGTGAGAGTTAGTGCAACTTGATGGTATAGGAGTCTCTCACATAAAGGAGAGTTTTCACCCCTGTTAAAAATAAATAAAAATGAGTTTTGAAGTTAAAATGCAGTCTTTCCTATAATTTTCATGTAAATTCCTGTGCTGTAATTATAGACATGTTTCTACTAACTTAAAATACAAAAATGTAAAAAATTAATTGAATAGGAAAACAAGAGGGTCAAGTAGGGTGGAGAATGGGAGGGTAGAGGAGGAAATATGCAGAGAAATAACAACACTAAACATCTTTGAAAAAGCCATACAGAAACATGCTACTGTAGGAGCTTACAAACACACACACACACACACACACACACACACACACACACACACACACACACACAATTTTAATGGAGTTACACTATAATGGGAGGATAATGCCCCCATTATAAAACACAATAGCTATAAAAAGCCAATGCCATGAATAGGAGACCTCATTTAAGAGATATTGATAAGTGGGGTACCACAGTCTCCTCCAAACATTAGAGGCTTTTACCATTGCTCTTGATGGTGAGACCTTATTGTTGAAGCCATCAAACATGGAAAAATAAAGCTGGTACCAGTATAGACACTTCATCCCTACTGGCTAGCTTTCATAGTGCTAAAAGGCGCTACCCATGTTACTATAGGAAAGTAATCATCAGTCTTATTCAGTTGCGAATGCTTCAAACTACAGTAATGTCCATCCTGGCAAGATATGGCCAATGGTACAATAACAACATGAATGTTATGGGTGTAGTAGATCATTTCATGATTGGGTTTAAGGCCCTATTCCATAAGATCATGTCTGCCTGGCACCATTAATGGTGCCAAGACCCTGAAGCTAGAGATGTTGTAAGCCCATGGGAGAACCTGCAAATTATTACTCTGCTAATGGAAATAGTATTAAACCAACTCCTAAGGATTTATCATTACACCCAGAGATTAGTGCCTCTCTCAATCCTCATCAGTGATTTTTTTTCAGTCAGTATGATTAAGAAAGAGACCCACAACTGTCAATATGCACAGAATAAGAGATTATAGAATTTGTTAAACCATTGCTTTCCAAAGCTCTGGGGTCATCAAGGGAGGGGAGCAGAAAGACTGTGGATAACTACACAGAAACTGTTTTCTAGACATAGCAAGGCAATGGTACATATAAACTCACAGCAGCTGTTGATTGTATGCACAAGACCTGCATAAGATGAAGCTAGACAAAATCCTAGCGTACAGGCCTGAGATGGTCAAGAAGTCTTATCACTAGCCAATGAACTACTGGCTGTTAGTGACTCCTGGGGTGGCAGAGCCAACTTTCTTCAGGAATGCAGCCCCTGAGAGGGCACCCATGCTCCAGAGGATGGCTCTATAGCCATAGACATGCTTACAGTACTAAATGGACTCAGTGGGTTAAAAAAATACATGAAATTGTGAAATAATAATAGGAGTATGGGGAGGAATTGGAGGGGCAGGATGGAGATAGAATTTACCAAAACAGACTATATTCATGAA
This sequence comes from Acomys percivali, assembly GCA_907169655.1. Classification (NCBI taxonomy): domain Eukaryota; kingdom Metazoa; phylum Chordata; class Mammalia; order Rodentia; family Muridae; genus Acomys; species Acomys percivali. The sequence continues at coordinate 206,246,221 of OU015742.1, read as the reverse complement.
GGACCCAAACAAAAATTAGCTGGTATTTGCTTCTTTAACAATAAGCAGAAATATGAAAGTAGAAGGCTTAACAGAAATGCTGAAATTAGATATAATTATTTCAAAGATAAGAGAGAAAGTAAAGATCAGAAAGATGACTACATAGAAGCTCCCAGGATTCACCTATTCCTCTTCACAGAACCATAGCAAGAGAGCCTCCTACTGAGGTGAGTCACCACCGAAGAACACTAGAAATCAATACCACAGAAATGAAAACGCTATAAAGTCCAGAGACCTCAGACAGCTGTTTAATCAGCCAAACAAAATATCGAATCATTTACTACCTCATTCCATAGCCAAAGAAGAGGCCCCATCTACCCAAAGGGATGAGTGTGAAAGAGAGCATCCCAGCAAACTCAGTACAGATGTTGGAAATGCTACAGGTCAGAAGTTTCATGGCCTTCACATGCAGGAAGCCTAGAAACATAAGAGGCCTGATATTCACACAAAATCCTGGCTTTGAGAAAGGACTTCATTACAACTCATAGTGTTTTCAGGGACGAAGGATCATCTTGAAAAAGGCACTGGTTTTTGTTTGGTTGTTGGTTTTTGTTTGGTTGTTGGTTTTTTTTAATGAATTTATGCTGGTAGGGTAATGAAAAGCCCATGCACATTCACATTTCATGGATCCCACAGACTCTGCCACCCTGGCTGCTGCCTTAGGAGCCAGTTGTGACCTAAGAGAGTGACTCTGACACTATGTGTTGAGAGTGCTACTCTGTAGAGCATGGCATTGCATTGAAAAAAACTAGCACCATTCTCAAGAAATAAGGTGGAGTGGGGAGCCAGGTCTTGGGAATGTGTCTAGCTATGTGTGGGCTCCTGCCGGTGCCAGGGCCGAAGTTAGTGGTGGATGGGTATTTGTTGGAAAAACATTGGATTATTTTATTTCCTTCATTATTAACCTGTAAGTAAAAAGAATACTCATCTCTTCTAATATACACAGCTACTAATGTGGATCCTCAGACATGAAACTGAGCACACTGCAGTGAGGAAGAGTGGTGTTCGGCTGAGCAACTTGGATACAGTGACTGAGAAGCAGGAACAAACTGTGTCAGAGATGAAGTTGGACTCCAATGTAGTAAATTCAGGTTTTAATGAGTAGAAAATTTTCCATACAATGTCGTTCTCTGTAGCAGGCCTTACGGTCACTATGCTGCCTCAGTCTCCCATATGCTGGGCCTACCGACATGTTCCACCATGCACATCAATGACATACTGCTGCCATAGCGGAAACTGCCATAACAAAGGAGAGTCCTGTGTGTGAATTGGTCTGAACTTGGGTTTGCACTAAGTTGCCTGAGCATTTTACATGGAGATGAAAGTTCACGAAGAAGGGAGTGTGGAGATTTGGTCTAAATGTTAGCAGAGCTGATTATAGATTGGCAAATTTATTAGAAAAAAAAAATGTTTGTTGGCCACCAGAAACCTTTGGTTATCTACTTTTAAGTGTTTTTTTGTTTCTTTTGTTTTCTAGGAATGTAAGGGTTTGTTTAGTGACATTTTAAAAATCGTCCACGTATATTCATATTGGTGCTTTAAAATAAGGATATTGTATGTATAATGACATCTTATGCATGCACTTCATCTGATTTGACCATATTCATACCCTTCTCCCTCTTCTGCTGCCATGCCCCCAATTCCTGGTCATTCCTTTCCCCAAAACTCCTTTCTGTTGCCTAATTGCCTATTTTCTTTGCACTAAATGAATTAGTAAGTGGGCCTTTAACATGGCTATAAAAACAAACAAGAGAATTGATAATCATAGCTCTTGGTCGCCACCTAAAGGTTTCTTCTTTTTGTTTTATTTTACATGAGACCTACTGTGCATTACTTTTAAAATAAAACTGTTGAGGATATCTTCACAGGATTCCACATAAGAAAAGGTTAAATAGACATAGTTTAGCGCATTATTGGGTTTTGTGAATTGAAGAACATAGGTTATTGTGTCTACTTTTCAACTTATTCATTATTAAAAGTCTATTGAAACTAGCCCTCAGTGTGGTTTGAGAGTTTCCCAATTAGATGAGAAATATTTAATGCATCTTCATCATGTGTCATCCCACCTCATAGGCCCATCTTGGAAAGAGAAAGCCATTTAAGTCATGGTCCCTAGATGCAAGAATTTGCATGCGTCACCTATAAGAAAACCAGTTTTTTTTTTTTGCCTTTCATATTCCATATTAGAATTGCCATGAATTGGATACCACTGGAAAACTGTAGGAGAAGCCTGAACAAAAAGAATTACTTTTCATTTCCAATTTCGTAAGACAAAAATCACTTAAACTCTTAATCATATTATCATAGAGTGAAACATATACATCGAACCTCACCTATTCAATACAGTGTTGCTAACATGTATAATCTTTTAATTATGCTTGAGAATAAATGAGATATCGAGTTATTATTTCTTGTTTCATATCCTACCTTCATGCTCTTTATTCAGCTCCTAAAAGGTACTTGGTTGGTCAAGTTAAGTATCTCTGTCTTACTACTAACACTCCGAAAAGGTCATAATTGGAGACTAGAGTTAGATGCATCCGGGATACTATAATGAAAGTTGGATATAAATTTCAAAATCCACATGAACAGATCACCCATAAATCATTTAGTATACATGCAGATGTGTTCTGTTGGCAAGTAAACTTGCCGTTAGATAGCCTCTTCACTTAGCTCTTATTTTCCCTCTATAATACCATAAACAGGAGCCTAACATACACCAAGCGTCCACCACTATCATTATTTGAAAAAGGAAAAGGGGCCATTGTATTTAGGGAGCATTTGTGAAGGCAATAAAAAGTAAATAAATAAGAAAACCACATACTCATGTGGCTCGAAGTGGCTACCAAGTACTGTGCTAAAAAATAATAATGCCGGGGAAAGACATATTTATATAAGCTATGAAAATCAACAAAAACCTTTCTGAGAAGGCAATATTCTGCCTGGAGCATGAAGACTAAGAGAAATCACTTAGAAAGTAGAAGAAATTAGAGAAGGAAGAAGCAGAGGGGATCAGGCGTACAAAGCCCGAAGTTCTAAGAAAGGGCAGAGGAAAGAAGGCAGATGAACAACAAGGAGAGTAGAGACGTGGGATTGAGGAAGTATAGACAACTGGATCAGGCAAGGCCCCTGAAAGCCACAGGAGGGACTTGGGGTTCTATCTGAAAGATAATGGAAAGCCACAGTGGCCAGTTAAAGGAGAAGTCATTTGAACAGATGGCTTTGCAGAGAAGCCATCTTCTTCTGCAAGAGAATAGGGAATGCACCATTCTGTTGCTGTAAAGAGACACCATGATAAAAAGAACCCATTTAATGGGGCCAGGTTTGCTAACAGTTTCTGTTTAGTCCATTATTATCATGGTGGGGGGCGTGGCAGCATGCAGGCAAACATGGCTCTACATCCTGACCAGTGGGCAGGGAGGGAGAGGGAGGGTGATGGAGAGAGAGAGAGGAAGAGGGAGAGACTGGGCCTGTCATGGTCTTTAAAAAAATATTTTCATTATAATTTATTCATACATTATATCTCAATTGTTAGCATGGGCTTTTGAAACCTCAAAACTCACTGAGCCCCATGACACACTTTCTCCAGCAATGCCACACTTTCTACACTTGTAATCCTTTCAAGCAGTTCTGCTCCCTAGTGTAGGAACACTCAAATATATGAATCTATGGGGACTTTTGTTTTCAAACCGCCACAATTACTGTTTGAGAAGCATGTGGGAGATCAGTGACGATCGTGGTGGTGACTGTGGTAAAGGTAGTCCTAGCCATGAGAAGTGAACACATTTGAGATGGGTAGGGTGCTGGACTCAGTAGGACTTTGTGGTAAATCACATGATCCTTTTACTCACTCCCAGGTTGTATACTTTGCTGGTGTAACTTTAAAAGTCTGATCTCATTCTCCGTGTTAGATTTAGATTTCCACGTTACATTTATGTCACACCTAAGTTTTAATTTAAACCTTTCAGGGATAGTATCTTAATGGAATGATCAATTTCTACAGCAAGAAACATTATTACCTAGTATCTTCTGCAAATGAGACACTCTACATGGGCAATTTTATAAATAGTAGAAGTTTATTAAAAGCATCAAAGATTATTTTTAATCATATTAAAGAAATGCTTTCTAAAAACTCAACAATTCCTTGATATCAAGCAAAATATATTTGAAATAAACGTTTTAAGAGCTCAGATTTATCTTTATAATCTGTTGAGATATCAAAATTGTAAGATACAAAACAAGGTTCTTTCTGTGACTGTGGGAGACTGACGATGATTCTGTTTTGAAATGATTAAATTCCCGTTCTTTTGCCTTTTGCTGTTTGATTGACAGTAGCCATCAGCTTCCACCGGAACATCCTGTGGCCCTGCTCTGTGAGCTGGGACCTTGGCCATCTATTTCTTTGTGCAAGGTTTAGTAAGAGGCTCTGAGTAAAGGATATGAGTTTTGTGTTTTTTAGTTTGATTGTCCTGATGTCTCTTTAAATGTTGATTTCTCAATTATATTTAAACCGATGAAGTTCTATGTCAAGCAATATTTATCTCAGGAAAATGTCCCTGTGTTTGCATTTATTTCCCACATTCATAATACTCTCTAAAATGGAATTCGTATTAGAATGCAATTATTATTTTAAGTTTCAATGAATGCACCTTCCTTCTGAGAAAACTTGAACTATATCATCATATGTGTTAGTTTTTCAATTGATGCTTAAAGTATACTTTTCAAATGTAACATAAAAGCGTGCAAAATTGTACCATAAAACCAGACTATGAAAAAATAATTCTAAATGTCTTGTTTGGCTGGGCCTATGATGGCATCCCCTTCCTCTCCCCTTCTTCTTCTTCTTCTTCTTCTTCTTCTTCTTCTTCTTCTTCTTCTTCTTCTTCTTCTTCTTCTTCTTCTTCTTCTTCTTCTTCCTCTTTTTCATTCTGATAGTGTGTGGAAACTAAAAACCCCCATCAGTAACGCTACCTTCAAAGTGTCTTTTGACAAGTAACATATGCCGACTCCAAACCCAAACACGGGTTTTTTTAAACTGGCCCTTAAAAACAGCTGCATTCCTCAGCTCCATTTCTGTGTCGGTGCCTTGTGTGATAAAAGAAAATGAGTGAATATGTAATGTAAATGTATAGCTGATGAGAGCATACGTATAAACAGAACATTCTTGACAGCATAAATGTCTTCTTCAGACTCTATTGAAACATCAGATCCCAAATGCCCACGGCTGACCTTCCAAGAAGAAATCTTTTAGAGAAAGTCTCAGAAAGTAGCTTTCAATATACATATTTCCCAGCTGACACACATGTATGTCCCCCAGATGATCCCTAAGGGTACTGTGGTAGACACAGCATAAGAAATCCTTTGATTTTGTTTCTCAACTTGTGATACATTTTATTTTCTAAATATGGCTGCACTAATATGAAGTCTACAGTCCTATGTATTCCCAAAAGTGGCATTGCCATCACACCATTGAATAGTGAAATTTATGTTCCTGCTGCCTAGATCTGGGCAGACTTAGGACTATATAGTACAAGTGAATATATTTGCTGCTATGACGAATTATTCAATTTCATTTCCACCTGGTTCTTTCATGATCCTTGCCTTAGGAATGCAGTCGCCATATAGTGAAAAAGCTAAGTAGTCCCTAGAAAAGCCACATGTGGGCCTTTTTTACAGAACTCCCTTTTAATCCCTACCAACAATGAGCTGTTCAGCAACCAGGCATGTGAGTGTAAGTAGCTTTGGATGACTGAAGAGCCCAGTATTAGAACACCCCAGTGGAATGATGATAAATTATCTCCCCTATCCAGGACCAAAATTTAGGTTTGTAAGTAAAATCAATGTTGTCACTCTTCTAAAGTTTTATAGTGGCTTATTGTACATCAATAGATAAACAAAGTAACTAAAACACACACACACACACACACACAC
>OU015742.1:206228133-206240241 GCA_907169655.1 Acomys percivali | reverse complement strand
CACACACACACACACACACACACACACACACACACACACACACACCAAATATTCCTACAACTACTTCAGAATATATGTATGACCCAGGTAAACCTTCATGTGTTCCAGGTGGCACTGGAATTTCTTATTCTGTTTATTGTATCACTCTACCAGTCCAAATCAACTTGCCAAATCCTGATCTAGGTAACGATATCTACCATTTCAACCAGAAGTGAGTTTTTACCCCCCTAAACCATTGCCAATGTCTGGGGACAGTCAAGATGGGCACACCTGGCATTGAAGAGGTGGAAGCTAAGAATGCTGCTAAACACTCCATAACCCTCAGCCTCTACCCGACATAACGAGTTTGGGGACAGAAAGAGTGCTACAGTCGAGGAACTCTGACCTGGATCTGGTCCACGGATTTAAGCTATTGAGTTCTTGCCCAAGATTTTCTGCATTATCACCTAGGTCTGGTGTTCTCCAGCTAACACCTAAAGACATTGTTTATGCTGAGTATGGAAGAGAGGTTTAGAATATCAGGCTTATCCCTTTTTTACTCATTTAACATGATAGTATGAATGTTTTTGACTCTCTAAAGTGCATGTGTTGACATTTAATTCCAATGTGAAACTCTTGAGAGGTGAGGTATTTGGGGAGGGGAGGGGTGAAATAAACTCCCATGACTCCTATAAGCAAGGTTTTTGCTATTGTAAAAGAGGCACCACACAGTCATGACCCATTCAACTAGAAGGTGCTGTCTTTGAAAAAGTGTTCCTCACCAGGCACAGAAACTGCTGGTATCTTAATACAACACTTCTCAGGCTTTATAACTGTGAAGAATACACTTCTGTTTTTTTCTAAATTACTCCGTTGGTTATTTCATTATAGAAGAGAAATAGACCGAGAGAGCATGTAAACATGTGGTGCTCAACCATGACATGACAGGCTAGAAAATCTTTTTCCAAATCCGACGCCTCAATCCCTAATCCTAGAGCCTTTTGATTTAAAAGGACTGGCAAAGAACACCTCTTATTCAGCCAAGCATGGTAGCCAATCATTCATGAAAGGGCCGGCCTTTTTGCCTGGAAAATGACTCCTAAACTAGAGAAGAACACCAGAGGTATAAGAGTAACTTTTATTGCCTTGTTTAACTGCTGTCTCTGACGTTTACCGCCTCCGTCTGCTAACCTAGGCCTAATCCTGGAAGCTTCTAGCCTCTGTACAATGTTATCTAGGCCTAGGACTTTTTCAGCCCCGAGACTTACTGCCGAATGAGCTCGTCCTTTATTGTCCTTTCTGAACAATGGTTGGTTCAACTCAGCTGTTCTTGCTCAAACTCCTCTCCAAGCTAACTGATTCAATCTGGCTTCTCTCTTCTCACTGAATTGCTCCTGCTTGGCCTCAAACTAACTTTCTAATTTTCTGGCTGCTTCTCAGTTCTCTGGCTTGTTCTGTCTTCACCTGTGTCTAGTTTGTTTTCTCTTTAACCTATCTGCGTAAAACTCTCCCTGTAAAAACTGCCTATGAATTCCACGAACTGAACTGCTGGGAACTCAACTCCACTGCACTGCCTCTCAAAACTCACTGACTCAGCAGAACTGCCTTCATAGAACTGACTAGAACTCAAAGATCTGCGTGCCTCTGCCTCCTGCATGCGAATGCTGGGATTACGGGTGTGTGCCGCCATGTTGGACTTGATTTGGTGCTACTATGCGTTCAAGTGTTAACTGCTTCCCCGCCCCCCATGATCCTTAACGGTTCTAATTCTCACATATCCAAAATGATATGGCATAAACCTTGCTTCCCAGTTTATCTTTGGTTGGCAAATAAAATTGCCTACACATGAACTGGGCAGAAGAGAGGTAGGCAGAGCCAAGGTTCACAGGTTTTGGGAGAGGAAGGAGGAAAGAGAAGCAGATAGCCGGGAGGAGCTTTCTCTGCATGACAGAAAGAAGAAGCCCAAATGGGAAACATGTGCAAATATTTACGGGTTTGGGGCTGTCTGCCCAGCCCCAGTGCATTGAGGCTTATCAAAAATCTAACAGGTTTCGGTGTCTTTTATTTATGTAATAGTTAAAGAGTAACTGCTACCATAATAATTATATGAATCAATATTAATTATTACTAATCATTCAACACACCGTGCCTGGACCTAAGATTTTCTTTACCTGAAACTTGCTCTATATCAGGTTGCCCTTGAACTCAGAGATGTGCTCGCCTTTGTCTCCTGGGATTAAAGGCATCTCTGTATTACAGCCAGATCACACAGAGCTAGAAGGTCTTTGGATGTTACCTCTTAAGCACGTTCTAAATTCAAATTCCGTTACAAGAGAAGTCCACAAGATTAAACTGCAAATTCCAATGGGTGATGCTAGCCTCTTTTCCTGGTCACCTGCTGAGAATCTTTGGCTTCCATGATCTGTACTTAGCCTGTTCTGCTTGACAAGGAGAAGACACGAGGTCACAGCTCATCCTGTAATCCTCTGCACAGATCTGGGAAGAAAACACAAGGTAATTGATACGCGTTAAGCCAGGAGGCAGCACCAATAAACAGACGCTGAACAACTGAATCATGCACATGTTCAGTGTGCTGCGTACCTCTCATCAATAACCAGATTTTCTTACTACACTGCCCATTAATTACCCAGGAAGTATATAAAAGCACCACTATCTGAGAGTCTCACTACTAGAGTGACAAGCTAAATCAAATAACTTTAATGATTTACATGGTTCAAATGATGACAGGGGTGGCTAATGGAATGTTACTCTAAGGCTCAGTCTCCTTTTGTGAACAGAACATACCTGGTGCAGATGTGTCACTGTTTGCCTCAGATGCTAACCAGATGACACTCTGAAAATTGACAGGTGGAACAATGGGGAAATGTGAAGTAGCCTATGATTATAATAATTACCTCAGCAAAATGTATGATTCTGTCATGACAATGAGCTTTTCTAAGCATGTCATTACATTATTCTTGTGGTAAGAAGAATCAAAACTGTTTTTCTTTTCAAAATTTATTCATCAAAGAAAAACACCAATTTAATCAATTTCTCAGTAATTATCAAGTTGTAACTTTTCTGTTGTTTTCTCTCCCATCAAAGCCCAAGGCAGAAAGAATTCTGTATTTCACATTTGTATTCACCACGTGTCTAGAGCAGCCATTAGTCTTATTTGCTAACAGTCAGTCGTGATTAAGGGCATGAGATATTTAGTTTAATCAACTAAACTGAACTTAGTTCCACCCTCCGCACTAGTGTTTTGGGGAAGTTATCTCTTGTGACTCAGTTTCCACTCCTGAAATGATGCAGTACTAGTCATGAGAACACAGTTGCCTCTGTGGACTAGCCACAGAATGAGCGGATCACTGTTTGTGGAGACCCCAGCACAGAAGCTATGCTTGATAAGTAAGTGCATTTTAACTTTAAAGTCTATAATGAAACTCTACATTTCTTTTTAAAGCTTCGGACATGCATTTCCAACTGGAGATCTCCACATGAAATTTTCTATTCTAAATGATCTTTCCCATATCTTGAATACTCCACAACTAATCATCAATGTCACTTTACAGAGACTGAGAAAGCTGATCTTTGATCCTTGTAACATGGACCATGCACCAATTATATTTTCAGTTACCATTGCACTCGCTTCTCTAGAGACATATGCTTTCGTAGCAAAACTTGTCTAAAGTATTTCAATTGACTCCAAACCCATACTAATTTTAGCTTTTTAAAAAATGTGCTAATGAATATTTTCAATGGTTTCCTGAAGGGACTTGGCATAATATGCTACTGAACATTGCATAAATATTAAAACACGGGGCTTTCTAGCTGTGCATACATTACTGCTTTATCACTTTCCTTATATCCACCATGGAAAATGATATTATTATTTACTTGCAGGGCATAAAGTCAGTGGGGCAAAGGATGGGACTGAAAACTTAATTTGATAGACAACTATTATGGTCAATAATATATATCAGGCATATTTTGCTAGAAAAGGCCCTATCAAAACAGTACTGAGTGACAGTTATTCACAACTAGAAATGCCAGTTTTTGTTCAGAAAAAAATCAATAATTTGATGAATGAAATCTATCAAGACTCAGGAAACAATGTTCTGTAATAAAGCCAATCTCCTGTTCATTTGGTCGTCTATAAAGGAAAAGTGAGACATTTTCACTTTCCAGTTCCAGTCTCAATTTTATCAAGAGCCAGTGAAGATGATGACATTAAAGGGGTTCTCTTATTTTTGGCTTTCATTGAATGTGACCCAGCTGAGGACATTAGCAGGCATTTGGAGGGAGGGAAGATATTGGGGTCAAAGCACTGGTCAGTGTGCTTTTCAATGCAGGTTCCTATGGACTCTTTCTTGTCTTGTGGAGGCCTCTACACAGATGCACACACACACACACACACACACACACACACACACAGAGAGAGAGAGAGAGAGAGAGACAGACAGACAGACAGACAGACAGATAGACAGACAGACAGACACAGACACAGAGACACAGAGACAGACACAGACACACACACACAGACACACACACATACAGGTGGGGAGGAGTGATGTTTCTTGTGATATTTCTTTTTCTACTTCTCCAGGCTATGTGTGCGAAAGGTTACCACTATTACAGCCATCATGAGCCGCAACCCTGTCCTTTTCCTCACAGACTCCTACAGTCCTAAAAATACTAGCGGGGCTCTGCTTTCTCTTTCCTGCTTGAGACTCGACTTTAAAGGCCATTTCAAAGGATACAATCTTTACTCAAGGCTGAGATCCTTACTGGGCAAAGTGCCCCATAAATTCTGTGAAGTGTAGCATCTCTGAGGCATCCAGTCTGCCTTGTCTTCTTTCCCAACACTCACAGGCATGCTTCTCTCCTCTTGCAAGTTCTCAGAAAGTTTCCCTAAACCTCTGGGCTTAGGATTTCATGAAATAAGTACACAAATGCCTTTCTGATCGGAGGACACGTTTGATAAGAAAAAATCTTAAACATTAAGTTTGCATAAAGATCCATGAAATCACGTTATCAATAGTCACAAATGCTAAAGAACCAGAACGTATAACAGGGCATGCCAGGTGTCTTCTGTTTGCTTGATGATTGCCCTCCACCCCCGAGACCAGCCCACTTCACGCTCTGTCTGTAGCTCTACCACCACTGGCCTTGGCATGACCTTCACCGTGGGATGTCTTGATAGAATATTGGAGAAGTGAAAAGGGATAAAGTATGGAGCATTGTTCACTGGTCTCCTTCATGCAGGCGTACCTCAGGCTAACTATAACTCTTGAGCTGATGGGAGAGAGTATCCCAACCCTCTGACCTTCTCCACACTCAGTTCTCCTTGGGTCTAGTAAGGCATCCTTCCTTTGTCCTTTGACCACTAAGAATGATGACCCTCTTCTCAACACTATTTCTAATTCCAGATACTGTGTGCTATGGACACTTTATTCCATGCATGTAAGTTGTCTTTTAAATAGAAAATTTCCCCCAAAGTATCTCGTTAATAGACATTTTGCTAATGAATATGGTGGAATTAAAGAATATGTTAAAATACATAGAGCAACAATATGCTATTTTGTATATGCTTTCGTGTAGCATAAAAAGATATTCAAAATTATAGAAAAAATGATGAGTCCAGTCTGAAAGCCACTTCTGCCTCTGCCTCCCAAGTGCTGCGGATTAAAGGTGTGCACCACCACTGCTCAGCCACGTACTATTTTTGAAACAGGAGTTCAGAATTTGTAGAAATCACATTTACAAATGATAGTAGACATGGCTGGGGATATAGCCATAAAGTAAGGTAAAAAAAGAAAAAGGGGAAAAACATGTCTGGCTAAGCACGAAGCTTACAAAAAGGCAAGTGAAAGTGACAGCAGATACCCAGGACCCTGCTTTGTAGAGTGCTGGCCACATGAAGTTGGAAAAGAGTAGGGGAATTTCATAGAAAAGGGCACTTGGAATATGATTTGGGGCCAGAATGTCCAAGGTTTCAATGCTGGTACTGACTGTCCCTTTCCTAGCCTGGGAGAGAGGCAGGAATCTGACATGAAACGTGTTGTCAGAGAGAGTAAGTGCTTCAGATTTGTGCTTCAGAAGGAAGACTTGCAAACACTGTGGAAAAAGAGATGCCCAAGGTTTCCAGAGAAGACTGACAAAGTCTGGCCTAAAGAGAGCGTGCTGGTAAACTGTATAGTGAAACGGTGCAATCAGCTCACTACTCCATGATATATTATTGATGAGTATTAATATTCAGAGGCATCCAAAGGAATGCCCAGTCAAGAGAAGTCAATGACAAAAGCAAGGCATACTTCTGATAGTCCTTGGTTCCTCACACAGGAGAATGAAAATCCAAATAAGGCTTATCCTAGATGATCCAGCTGTGATCACCCACAAGAGAAGAGCTAAGTACAAGTCTGGGAACTGACAGGCTTTATATACCGCTGCTCTCTCTACCAAAGTCTATGGTTGTGTCTTCAACTGGCACCAACGTCTGAACCATTCACAGTGAATTTTGTCAGTGCAAAGGGGGAAGTTTACATGTCAGGTTTGTTTCTTAATGACCCTCCTCCAGTAGAACACCCTTAGGCTTTCCACATTACATTATAAAGGATTAAATTTTTAAAAAAGCAAACTTCCTGCAATCTAATGTATGCCACATTCACAAAGGTGTCTCTTTCCCCAAAAGAAGACAAAACTAAGATTCTTCTGTAATGCTCAATTAAGGAAGAACAGTTGCACACCCTTTATAAAGCACTACACTCCAAGTTGTGGCTGTGCTGGGTCCAAGGAGCTTTAGTATCAGGTTAAATAAGATCCCTCCCTTCTAGCAGCCTAGTAACTCAGATATTTGGAAAACAAAGGGCTTAGCAGTGCAATGGCAGTCATGGTACCTAAAAGGTCTTTTCTTAAAAAAACAAACAAAACAAAACAACAAATAGTTGTTAGCAACAAAAAGATCTTTACTACAGGCCTACAGCTGACAAATGACTAAAGGACAGGAGTTATTCAACATCCACCTATAAAAAGGGAAAACAAAACACGTAAGTACCTGAGACCTATTCATCTCTTCTTAGTAACCTAATAGGTCCTAATAACCTAAAATATTCTTCCCATCTTTTGTTATAATTGAATGTGTAACTGACACACACACACACACACACACACACACACACACACACATACACACACTTATAAATAAATGCCTTACATTCCTGAATCTTTAGAAGTTTTATTCCATAGATGTGGGATTTGTGTTTCAAGTATTTTAGAGATTTTATTAGATGTCACTAACTAAAGAAAAGGCAGAATTTACAAATTTACTGTGAGTTTTTAAAAAATCCTGTATATTCTGAAGTCCTTGGGTATTTGTTGCATAAAAATGTCATCTCATACCATTTTGTTTGTTTGTTTGTTTGTTTGCTTGTTTGTTTGTTGAGAAGGGCTTCTCTATGTAGCCTTTGCTGTCTTGGAACTCACTCTTAGACTAGGCTTGCCTCAGACTCACAGAGCTGTACCTGCCTCTGACTCCTGAGTGCTGGGACTAAAGATGTGTGCCACCACCACCTGGAAACATCTCATATCTTAAACTACATTTTTATAGCCAGTGACACAGAACTACTCCCGTGTATTTTTAAGCTCTTGTATTTCTTTATTTTTACAAATTAATCTTATTTAGACTTGGTGTTTTACAGTATATTTACATGCTCTGAGGTTTGTAACTTTACGTTTTTGTAATAATTAGAAACGTAAAAATGTAAAAGCTCATTAAATATGTTACTTGTTCCTATAATATTGAGTAAACTATTTTTACATTTGTTATCATTTATTAGTATTGGTACTGTTAAATTATTATCAATGTCAGAAAAAAATTACATACAGTCACCACAGCATTTATTCTACCACAAACATCCTGGTAAAAGCTTGTAGATTTAGTATCTTCCAAAAAGCTAACACTTATTAAATAATTCATCTTCTCAATAGTTTGTGTATAATGTTTTATGTTATATTAAATTGATTACTAATATTAGGATTGGTTCCTTAGCTACCATAGTTACCAATTTAGCAATTGAGTCATCTTTTTCCCAAAATATAATTTAAATATATCTGAGAAAAAAAGATTCACTTACACTATTGTTTATATTTTCCATAGGGCCTATCATTTTACACATTGTAAAGGTTCAATAAGTAGTTATGTGTTTACTAAACGAATGCTTAAATTAAATCTCCTATGCCTAATTCACAAAGAATTTCCTCAGTATGTTGAAAGGTCACATTCTTCAAGGTGAAACATGAGGTAATATTGAAATTAGAGAAAGGGGGTTGATGTTGGCCAAATGCCAAGTCTAAACATTCCATGTGAATTCAATTAGAATAATTTAAATTTTATGGTGACTTCACTCTCCAGAGGCCACGTGATCATGAGAAAAGGCTGAAAGAGAAGATTTTGGTCCTGGGCTCCTTGACTTACTGAGGTTCAGAAGAGCCTGTAGCTGTGGCATGATGTGTGACTCAGCCCAAATTCCACGGTGCCTTGGCAGATGAACTACATCCCTGTGAACGCTGTGTTTATGATATCTGCAGATTCCTACGTTGGGGAGACTCAAATGTGGGCCTTTAAAACTACTACATGTTTGAAATAATAGCACATAACACTTATTAAACGTTCATTTAGTTTCCTAAGTGCATAAAAGTTTAAAATATTAAAATTGAATTAAAAGGTAATGTTATGAACATGTGTCCCTTCATGAAGACAAGAGTGAGTATTTCCATCCTGTGGTTGTGTATCAAACTGGACAGTGATGACATCAGACTGAAGATTCCAGAATGACTTTGCCTTACAAAGAAGGCGTAAAACTAGACTGTCACTAAAGGTTCTTGGATCACAGGTTTCTATTTAGAGACAAGTTGACTGCATCCATTACTGTAAGTAAAGAAACAAATAAAGAAACATACCAGAAGAGAAAAGTTAAGCATTCAGCAAACCAATGGCATTTTTTATTGCTTTTTATTCATAATATGCAAGTCTGGTGGTAATTTTTATATATTTGTGCATTATGAAATTAAATCGATTCTAATTACCTATTTTTTAAAACCATAAGTGATTGATACATGATGAATTATAGTGTGTTTTGTTCATGGCCTGCCTTTTTACTTTAACAATTATCCTACTGTGTAGTTTTATGTGTGGTATGTTATGAATACATGTGAGTGTAAATGTGTGTCTATGAATTATTTTTATAGCGGCTTTAGGTAAATACAATTAAGGAGCACATACGAAGAACTTCTGTATAACCCTGCTCTCTCACACATATACAGCTTCTTCTATGGCCTGTCCCACATCACAGTGTTGCTTTTGATAGAGCGATACCTAATATGTCACCTGCAGTTCACACTTTATATTGGGGCCTCTTCTTTTCTGTTCTACATCTCATTGGGACTAGAATGGATAGGGCATGACGTTTGTCCACCATTGTACGGGCGATGGGCAGGACATTTTCACTGTAGTAAAAAACCCTTCGACCTTCATACTGTCTCCACAGTTTCTCCTTTTCCAGAATGCCATGTGCTTAGAATCATATAGTGCAGAGCTTTTGCAAATTGGCTTCTTTCAAGTAACAATATGCGCTTGAGTTTCTCCATGTCTTCTGTGGTTTAATAATGAGCTTTGTTTTCGTGTTGATAAATATTCCATTATCAGGACATATCATATTTTAATTATCTATTAAGTGACTAGAAAACATCTATTTGAAGTTTTATTGAATATATATATATATCTGATTGCTATCTATAACCCTCTGATCTTTGCATCTCCCACCTGCCTTCTTCCCTACAAGCCATATTTTGTTTGTATCCATCTATTTCTTTTCCTTTCCTTTCCTTTGCTTGAGGCCTCTGAACTTAATCAGGATCATCTGTGTGACCATGGGCTTAAAACTATCCACTGTAGTCCTGTGGGTTCTTCAATAGGCTCACATCTAAAGGCAATGACTATTCCCCAAGTATCCTGCAGTAACCAATCATCCAGCAGAGAAGGGTGGCACCTATGAGGTCCTCCCTAATGTATGACTGAGCCCAGTCTTGTATAGGCTTACTGCAAGCAGCCACATATGCTATGAGCTCGTTACTACACTGGTTGTCTAAAAGACGGCATTTCACACATATTGAATGCTTCCAAGTGTGGGGAATTATGATTAAAGGTGATGTAAAAATCTATGTGTTGGTTCTGTGTAGACGTAGCTTTCAACTCCTTTGAAAGAATAACATCAAATATGATTACTGTTTCATTTGGTTTATAAGCAATGCCAGATTGTCTTTTAGAAATAATCATGACATCTGGAGTGTCATCAGCGATGAATGGTAGCAGCGCCCATTGCTTCCCAGATTCACCGGAACCTGGTTCTGTAAGAGTTAGGTATGTTAGCCACCATGACAGAAATGCCATGATGTGTCATTTTCATTTGCAATTCTGGTAGCTGTTTTTAATGTCATCCTTGCAAAAAATGAATAAACTGAGGCATAGGGAAAATAAATAACTTGCCCATGACTCAACAGGTACTAAGTAACAGGTTCACATTAGACTTTTTATACTCCAAAGTTTTTGTAATTTTTTTCCTGTGGTTGCTTTATAGATAGAAAAGAATAGGGTTCAAATTTTCATATTCAGGACACCAAAGGTTAGTCACAGTTAGGTTCACCACTGATGTTATTTTAGTTCCTCCTTGAGACAAGGAAACACCGGGGAACAGTGGAGAAATGAGGGAGACTGCTACTGACATGTGAGGATCGATTACAGTTTATTTTCATGGGGGACTTTATGGGAAATGTACCCAGTGTTGTTCAAACTGTGATGTGATGTGTGTTCCCTCTATGTGGCAGAATATTCTGAGAGACCGTTCTTCCTTGTTCAGGAAGAGTACATAGAGACTGAAACTCTTCAGAGACTATATGGCAGTTTGACATTTTAGTGACTTTGAGTGGTCTAATAATTCATTTTATTTTATTAATATAGAAAATTATTTTTGAAAACTACCCCCAAAATACTGTAGAACATAAGTTCCCAAGTGATTCCATTCATAGAAGAGGAAACTGGAGTATTTATACCTTCCTCCCCATATAATCAGTTGCACTTAAGACAGTATTTAATGAGCATTTCAAGCTATACGGTTAGCCATATCAAACCAGAGGCAACCCTGATAGTGTTGCTATAGGCTGGAATTCCCAAAATTTAGAGATGAATTCAAACATCTTCACATTTCTAGAATGCCCATAAAGATGAATTGGAGGTTAATTAAGCATCAGTTTGCTGTATGAAAACAAACAAACTAAACAAGGTAAAAGAAAGTTGGAATAAGACTGTACACAGATAAAATATTCCAAAACGACTTATATTTTTCACTGAGGGAGCCAAAGGCAGGAGCTCCCCCTTTTCTTCTTCTTCTTCACTGACAGTGTTCTAGTGCAATGACATATGCCAGAAGTTATATGAAAGTTAGATATTTGATTCTGAATATCTACTAGTTTACAGTTGATGGGGTAATTCAAACTCTTGTGAGTTAAACACTTCAGGGTATGATGGTCTGAAGGAAAATGGCGCCCGTAGGCTCATAGGGAGCGGCACTATTGGAAGCATAGCCTTGTTGGAGGAAGTGCAGCACTGGGGTTGGGTTTCAGATGGTCGAGCCAGGCCCAGTGGCTCCCTCTCTCTTCCTGCTGCCTTCAGATCCAGATGTAGAACTCTGCGCTACTTCTCCAGCACCATGTCTGCCCACGTGTCACCATGCTTCCTGCCTTGATGACAATGTGTCAAGCCTCTGAACTGTAAGCCTGCTCCAATTAAATGGTTTGCTTATAAGAGTTGCCATGGTTATAGTGTCTCTACACAGCAGTAGAAACCCTAATTAAGACATTTGGCCAACGTCTTTGTTCTGTGGCCTTATTTAACTCTGTTCTCCCTAATCAGGATTAGGCCTGATCCTAATTCTGTGAGCTCCCAACTTCCTTTCATTAAAAAAAAAATAAAAAAAAACATATCATTCACAATATTATTTTATTACTTGAACCCAAAAGTCATCACTGGTATGTGGTGGCTCAAGAAAATCAGAGCTCTGATTCATGCATGCCCAA
>OU015742.1:206215872-206228123 GCA_907169655.1 Acomys percivali | reverse complement strand
ACACACACACACACGTCTTTTTTAAATTGCCCCCTTCAGAGTTTGTGTCTAAGTGTCGATGACAACCTTGAGAAATCCTTATTTCGCTATTGCATAAGGGATTCAGTAGTCATGAGACCAGAATTTTTCTTAGAGCTTACTGGGAGGTTGCTGGGCTTTATACAGGACCTATTAATCAAAAAAAAAAAAAACTCCTGGAACAAAGAAAGAATCAGAGTTTGTGAATACTCTATGATTATGTGGTAGGCAGTCTTCAGTCCACAGAGTAGTCTGGAGAGGAACACTGTTCAGTGTTTTACATGCTTCATCAAGAAACAGCTAGACATTATTGTCATCATGACGTAGTCCAATTTCGAGAATCTCTTATTAGCTGTAGATGAGGGAAGCTTACAGACAGCTCCTGGCCGTGCTCAAAAAGCTACTCAGTAGCTCTAGCCTCAACTTCAGAAGACATAATACTGAAGTGCTAACATGGCTGAGGATGCCAGTACAAAGTCAATCATTTGGGAAGAATTAGTTTCAAGTTTATACACTCAATAAAAGTATCTCAGATGTGTCTGTTACTCCTACTACCCACATAGCTTATTCATTCTTGCCATAAATTGCATTGCGGAGAAATTAAGGTTAAAGGAGTAGGGTAGAAGTTTATATCATCTAATTTTATGACTTATTGACAACTCAGAGAGTCTAATGATTCAAAGTCTTGCATGAATAGCTAAAATGTTATTTTAGACTATCTATGAATTTCATTTGCCCTCATTACCACAAATTATGAAAAATTATCTGTCAGAAATTTCAAAGCAAGACTGAGAAACATGATAGAAAACAAGAATTAGTCATCATTTTGAACATTTTTCTCTGTTAAGTTTTTTCAGGTAACATAATGGAAATAATACTGTATTTCTTTATAGTATCATGTCTGTTTTTTTAATAAGAGAAAGCATAAGTTGTGTGGCCAGTGACATTCATTGAATATAAGTAAACATTTTATTTCCAGGTCACTTGTTACATTTATTATAAAAAAAGCCCAAGGATGACCTGCAGAATTTCAGGAGAAGTTAAAAATATATCTTCATAGCCAAAAATGTTCAAATAACTTCCTCATATATAACCTGTAGGTTCACAGTTTAATGCATAGCATTTTATTTTATTTTATTTTATTTTTATTTTATTTTATTTTATTTTATTTTATTTTGAGAACCAGAGCTATAGCCTCTCCCCAACTGGGAAGCAGTGGCAAGCAATTCTGTGATTATTCAATGACTCTTTTAAAAAATGACATTGTGGAGTTTTGAGTGTATGCATGTGTGGTACCTGTATAATGTATGTACTTGTGTGGTAGGTGTTGACTTTGTGAACTTGACACAGTCTAGATTCACCAGCGATAATAGGAATTGTCTAGATTGGGTTTGCCCATGAGGGATTTTCTTAGCCAGGTTCAGTGGTGTGGGGAGACTCACTCTGGATGTGGGCAGCGGCACTGCATGTTCTGGCTCTGGACTGAAGGAAAAGGAGACGGGTCACTGAGTACTTACGGCTGTCCTGGGTGACTTGCTCTCTTAAGTTTCTGCCCGTTTTACTTCCTTTGAAATAATGGACTGTGACCTGGAATTGAGAGAGGATCAAACCTTTTCTTAGGTTAATCTTGTGAGACTATTTATATCACCACAACAGGAAACAAAACTGAGACGACTTGTTAGTGTGGCGACATGTACATGTACCTTGGCATATGTATGCATGTGTGAGTGCACGCCTGTAGACGTTGGGTAGAGGTGGACATTGGACATCTTTTGTTCTTTAAGACAACCTGAAACTGGCGGATTCAACTAGACTGGCTGGCCAATGAGCTTTGGGAATCTGACTTGTCCCCTGGAGTTGGGGGAAGGGACTCCCATGCCAGGCTTTGTAGATAAGCTCTAGAGATCCAAATTGAAGACCACAGGCTTGGGTGGCGTGGCCTTTATCAACTGCACAGTCTATGCTCAACCCTGGCATTTATTTCCATCAACTTTATGGCCGAAATGGCTTTCTTCTGAATGACTTTCAAACTTTCCCAAACAGATTTGTTTCATTATTTTTATCTTTCCACACAGTTGGTTTGCATATGTAAAGTATATTAATACCTAACATTATAAAGTTATATACCTCAGCAGTTTCACAGTGTTATATCCTTTTTTAAAAATTGTATAAGCTTCTGTCTCATTTAATATTGTAACTGCTGTTTCTGATCCAGTATCACCAGTTAGATGTAACTGAAACTTTAGTTTCAGCATGTGACTGAAACTTTAATGTATCAGTAACTTTACAATGCAAACTGGACACATACTTTTGAGATTAATTTGGTTGTTGTTGTGGTTGACGGAACATTGCACTGTCTCAAGTGTTGCTGCATTGCCTAGGTTTGTCACATAGCTTCAAAGAAGTAAACCCACTTCCTAGCTTGGCTATGGTGGGTTTGTGTTCTGCCCTGTCTCAGCTATTTTGCAGGCCTTTTCATAGACATTTCAATGAAGACATGCATGAGAAAAATTGAAAAACCAAAGAATGAAAATTTGAGAATGACGTCAGGTTGAAGTGTGTTTTATTTGCTGAGAGGACAGTGGCTTGGAGTTGTGTTGACTGACATCAGTCGTTGAAGTTTGGACTGCCCCTTAGCTTCTGAATGGTCTCCTCCTTCAGAGATCTAGGGCACTTTCCTAACCAAGTTCCTGGCTGTATGTCAGCCCAAAGTGCAGTCCACACCTGAAGAAAGGGGAGTTTTCGATGCTGTGGTTAATTAACCAGGTACTTTCCATTCACTGTTAACAATTAGAAAACAGAAAGAACTTTTTAAAGGGTGTGTGTGTTGGGGGGGGGGGTGGGGAAGCCTCCTACTTGTTTTCCTTAGTCCAGATAAGAAGTCGGAAACAATTAAATAAGGAGGGAAAATCCCCTCTAGCTCACCTGGACCTGGCTGGACTAGTCTGATGCCTGAAAGAGGTGGTGCTCTGTAAGCCACTAATAAAATATTTTTTTAAAATGTCAAACTTCAAGACGCAGAAATTACTTCTGCTCCAGGAGAAACTGAGAGCCAAAGTTGCCCAGAATTACATTGGAAAAGATGCTCTTTCTCAAACCTATAGAATTGTGTTCTATCTTTCTGTTTAAGGCAGCTGCGCTGGCAGGACCTGGAAAGGCAGCGCTTCTTCCTTGGCTGTCCAGCTTAGCCAGCTTCAGCCTCGTGCAAAACTGAATTGCAAATCTGCACAACCCCCGCCCCGTGCCCTCATCGCCTCTCTTGGATTCTCATTCACTCTTCCTTCTTCTGCCATCTGTAACTTCTTGCTTCCATTTACCGGGAAGGTAGCGCTTTAAGGTCAAAAGATCCATTGAAACTAACAAAAGGCCAAAGAACCACCAACAGACCCCGGGTAAAGCTAGGGTGTCCCTTTCAGGCTGAGAGGGTCCACAAAAGGAACAACGAGACTTCTCTGACAGTAGAATAAGTCTTGCTTGAATCTCCAAGGGCTGGGAGATCAACACAGGGTGACTTCTTAAGGCTGAAAGGAAAGTGGGCAAAGCACACTCCAAAAGCAGAGTGCTTGGGGGCTGGGAGCGGCCCCTGAACTCCACTTTGTATGCAGCAGCTGCGGACCCGTGAGTATTTCTGAACAAAGGAGCACGCAGCGCGAGGATGAAGTATTGGGGTTCAAGTTGCCACTGGAGCAGAGAGAAGTCTCCCGCTACACCACTACACCCGTTATGATGCGAGCCTTGGGGCTCAAGGAACGAGCGAAAAGAGAACTCAGCACGCAATTCCTGTTGTGCCACTACGCACCAGGAATTCCTGAGAATGATGGGAATGACAACTATCAGATTCGAGGGAGAGAAAAGGAGCTGGAGTGAGCAAAACAAAGAGCGAGTGTGGGAGTGTGGGCCGCGGTGACTTCATGCCTCACCAATGTCCCGCCCACGCCGCTGCTACTCCGAGCCGGAGCTGTTTGCCGCGGCTGCTGCTGCAGGGGCTGCCCTGGGCTGCCGCTGCGCTTGCTGGCGACCTGAGCAGGGAGCACTGTAGCGTGGGGAGGTTTCCTAGCAACTCTCAGCTCGGAGCAAGCCCAGCCACCCGAAAGCTCGGAGCCTCCCCACCCCGGGAGTCCAACAGAACTAGAGCACCCCATTCCTGCCCGTCGCCTCCCTCGCTTCCCTCTCATCATCCTCTCTGGGTACAGCCCAGAGAGCATCAGCTGCCAGGGGTCTGGGTGGCCAGGCGCCTCAGCCGACTGAGTCCGAAAGGACAAGGGAGCGGTACGAAACTCCTTCTCGGCAAGGCGCGTGGAACGTTCCTTCCTTGGCCAACAGGCAGCAGCGATGCGGTGTTCCTTGCCTGTGGGCACAGTCAGGAGCTTCTAGTGGGCTCGCGGAGCCGCTCCCCTGAGCTGCTGGCACCCGAGTCTCCTCTCCAGCCAATCGGGACGCTGCCGCCTCGACCTAGGCTCGCTGCGACTAAGTGGAGTTGGCCTCCCTGCCCACCTGTGGAAGAAGCTCATACCGACTGACTCCCGCACCCCCTTCGCCTTCTAGGCGTCTCCTCCCACTAATGCAGCATCACCCTGTGAATTACATTAGGGTGGTTTTCCCCCCAGCCTTGGGCTTTGTTTGGGTTTGATTGTGTTTGGCTCTTCGCTAAGCTGATTTATGCAGCAGAGCCCCATCGGCTGGAGAGAAACAAAAGCTCTTTTCTTTGTCCCGGACTGGACTGCGGAGCCCTCACTCGCTTCGCTGCCGCGGGCCATCGGCTGTCCAAGGAGGTGCTTTTGGCTGAGACTGCTAGCCCGGCTGTGCAGAGCTGGGAGGGCCTCGGGGGCCCTGAGATGCAGAGAGCTGCCCTGGCCCGCATACCTGTACCGCCTGCTCAGAGCCACTGGGTCGGTCAGCCCGGCCTTCGGAAAAGGTCCTAGAGGTTCTCGGCCTGCGGGCCCCAAGGTGCGCCCCCAAGTCAAGAGCGCGCATCGGGCAGGCGACCAGGCGGCGGGCTGCTTTGCATTATGTGCGGCTCGGCCCTGGCTTTTCTGACTGCTGCACTGCTCTGCCTGCACAACTACCAGCGAGGTCCTGCCTTGGTTCTCGGGGCGGCCTGGGTGTTTTCACTTGTTCTCGGACTGGGCCAAAGTGGTAAGTTATTTTTGCTTTGTTTTCTTCACTTCTCTCAAAGTCTTGGGTTGGCATTGGAGAGCTCTGGCCTGGGCATCCCTGACAGGTAAGTAGCTGATGTCAGTCCGGGTCACTCCTGAGATTCCAGGAGGGCTGGTGTGTGACAAAGTCCTCAAGAAACCAGGTGCCAAGCATTTCTGTCCCGAAGTGACAGCGATAATTCACAGTGCTGGGAAAGCAGTTTTTAAGTTGAAGTTTGGGAGACTGTTGTACTTTCAGAGCCCAGTTTAGAGTTTCCAGTATTTCCTGAGGATCTCGCTGTATAGTCTGTGTTCCCTGTCTTTTCATCTGGCAAGGCATCATCCACTAACAATGCTTGGATCAAGGCTGGGGCTAAGACGGTTTATAATGGGACAGAGTCTTCCATTTACTGCTCTATGAAAGAACAACATACAAGTTTCCTCTACCATAACATTCAGCCTGAATGAATTAAATGCCCTTGAGGAGTATCCATTCATGGTTTAAACCACTGGTGGGGGTGGAGGAGAACACTTTGGTTGCTACATTTTTGTGGTTAATTGATCCTTCCCCTAAATTTAGTCTCTGATACTCAGAGGTCACCTCTGAAAACTTTACTGTCTTCATCTGTAAAACAGATAAAGATGCCTACCTTTCCTAAATAACACAGGCCAGCTCCAGGGGAACAGTGCGTGAGAAGGGGCTTGGGACTTTAACATGGTGGAATTGTCTTCTTGGTGACTCACGAAACAAACAAGCATAATAATAATTCCCAACATAATGGCCAAATTTACATAATGGTCAAATATTTACTTTTACAAATGGAGTCACCATACTTTAATTTTTTTTTCCCACTTTTCTCTTTTGGTCACTAACCCCTTAAATATTCTTAGAAACTTACTGTGTCATCTCAACCTAAAAGGAGTTTGAATTAATAGCTACATTTCTGTTGTAAAACTAAAATTTACTCCTGCACTTTGAATTGATATGCTGGCCTTCTTCCTGAAGTTAGCTAAAGCAAAAGCTTCTATGTAAAAGTCTACCATGTAAAAATCGAGATAACTTCTTTTAATGGTTGCATAAATAGTTGTCTAACATTTTTTTTGTGAGAGATTTGCCTGCTTATATGAAACAGGGCAAATTAGAGACAATTTTTATCTTGTGGTTATTTTGAGACTTTGAGATTTCAAAATAAGTGAAACTTAATGCAAAGGAAAGAGTCACATTCATTATCAAGTGTCTTTTGAATGGAACGTGTGTTTGCCACAGCAGACTTTCCACTGAGCATAATTCCATCCTATGTCAGTAAGTAGTAAAGTGTTTTCCCAGATTTAGTAAATATTCACACCAGTAAAATGACCAAAACTTATATCAACAAAATATATTTTGTTCCGAAGAAAGTCTCATTCACCTTTAAAATTTGCTAATAACAGAGGTTTTTTTAAAGTTCATTGTGCTTATAAAAATAAGTCAAGTTCCTGTATAACTGCGAGATATTTCCATCCAGCGACTATTGATTTGAAACAAGTATTATGAATGGGCTGCCTTGCACCTGCTGACCTGAAAGGTGAATGCTTATCTGAAATCAAGACACGGCATCCTCTCCCCAGTTTCTGTCAACACACAAAGGCTTCTGACATATACTGACTTGCATGGTAGTTAAAAACATGAAAAAAATTTAAATTATAGCCAGCACTACTCAGCAAATTAGAGATGAGTATAAACAGCTGCACTTTGTGATACAGCTACAAGTCTTAAATTACAGGTCTCTACTGTGCAAAGTGAATGCTTAAAGCAGAATAGAAATTTAGGTATCAGTTACAAAGGAAATCTTGTCCCCATGGCCAGTAGTTTACACCAAGGAAATGCTGAGGGCAATAAAGCCATACTAAGAAGACCATAGCTACAGAAGAAACACATCACTTTGGCTTTAACTTTTAAAGTACAGTTTATACAAATGCATATTAGATTTACAGTAATGTGAGCAGAAGGAACTGAGGGTGGCTGAATACAGTAGGTGGAGCATGTTGTGAATGAGATGCAAAGATTTCTGATGTACAAAACATTACTCCAGTTTCTTTTAACTTTCCCTCACAGAAACTAATGGGGATCAGAGACAACTTAAGTCCTTACCACCAACACTAAAAATCTAGTTATTAATGATTTTCCATTAAATAAAAAATAGTTAATATGTGAAGAGTTATTGTTACAACATTTTATTTCTACATTTCTGATTTGTTGTTGTTGTTTTGTTTTAAGAGGCAGGGTTTCTCTGTGTCACCTTGGTTGTCCTGGAACTCACTCTATAGACCAGACTGGCCTCAAACTCACAGAGACCACCTGCATCTTCCTCTGTGAGTGCTGTGCGCCACTGTGCCTGGCTCATTTGCTAATTTCATAACTGGGTAGTGGTGGTGCACGCCTTTAAAGCCAGCACTTGGGAGGCAGAGGCAGGTGGATCTCTTTGAGTTCAAGGCCAGCCTGGTCTATAAAGTGAGTTCTCGGACAACCAGGACTACATAGAGAAACCCTGTCTCAAACCCCCCAAAAAGATTAAAAATAATTTCTGTTACTCAATTATATAGCAATAGAAAAAGGTATACATATCAAGACTCATGATTTCTTTAACAAATGGTAACTATTATTGCAATAAGACTGCATCTTCTGTTTATTCAGCTATCAGGTACTTTTTCCATTACAATCAACCAACAGAATGAATATTACTTTGGGATAGCAACGTGACCTTCCCTCAAATAGATTTCTTCATATCAAGTATTCTTTGAATATCCCCAGTTTGGGTGTGCATGCGTGTGTGTGTGTGTGTGTGTGTGTGTGTGTGTGTGTGTGTGTGTATGTGTGTGTGTGTGTGTATGTGTATACAGGCACTTATGTGTGCACAAAAGCACAGCCATGTTTTTGTATTTGTGGGGTGCTCATATGTATGGATATGAATAAATGTGAGTGCCTATGCATGTGGAAGCCAGAGGTTTATGTCAGAACCATCCTATATTGCTCTTTCACCTTATTCATTGAAGCAATCTCTCAGTCAAAGCCAGAATTCCCTGATGTGACATTTCTGAGGATTCTATCTCCATCTTTGGAGATTAGAATTACAAGCAGTTCAACATGCCAATTGGGCATTTTTATGTGGGCTCCTGGGGACCTAAATTCGAGCCATGCAAACATGTTAAGCACTGAATCATCTTACTATCCCCCCCAAAATTCTTTAGCAATGACTTGGAGCAATGAGATATTTAAGACATTTGGAAAAACTCCAATCTTCTATGTCACGTTCATTCAAAGTGTACACACTAATTCTACCCTTAGACAGCAGAGACACTTTGGGGTCTGTTTAAAGGTCACCTATGCTTGCTTTACATATGAAAAACGTAGCTAACGTGCTTTCTAAAATTTCCCTTCTGTTGAATGTGCTCTGAAAGAGCCCCTAGGCTTATTTTCTCCAATGTTTCATCTCACCGCAGCGAGCCCTTGTGGGAAGACTTTATTCATCGTGTTGTGGTTCTGCTCAGCTCACATCTGCCCGGTTGTCAAATCTGATATCTAACCCTTAGGTACCACCCTACTAGACCTAACCCATCTGTCCATCTGACAGTTAGCTATGTGCCTATGATCTCCTGGCTTAGCCTCTTTCTCCATCTCTAATTTTTATTCTTGTTCATCTTAGCTAGAACTCCAATAGCAGCAGTGGCTCAGGAATTCTGTTCCCAGTTCCCCTCCTTATCAATGCAGAGACTCAAATGGATTGATCCAGCCCCCGGGGTTTAAAACTGTGTTTCTAGGATGATATCACACAAATGTCTACCTCCAGTCTTGACCTCTTATTGGGTCTCTAGAGGAGACAGCAAGCTGCCTTATTCAACATCCTTATTGTGTGTCTGAAGATAAAAACCATCCCTGTGTATTCAAAACCAAATGCCTAAAGTTCTCCCCCCAGATTTGACCCTTTCACATTCTGCCAACTCAGTCAGTGGTGATTCCGACTCTAGTTTAGACTAACCCTTGGTGGCACCCTTGATTGTCTATTTCTGTCACATGGCACAGTCCATTACAACCTCTACTGCCATTACTGTGGCCCATATGGCATTTTTTTTTGGCCTCACATATTGAAAGCCCATCACATCTTCCTTTTTTCACAGTGTATCACACCCCTATTGTAAAGACATCCAATGGCTGTTGTCACCCTCCATTTGGAACTCCTCATAGTTTTCATGTGTCTTGAATTGAAGGCTACATTTTCGTATGGCCTTCAAGACCCCACAAAAGCTTCAGCACTGACCACCTACCTCTTCTCTCTGATTTTGCTCCGGCAGCACTGATCCTTGCTGTTTATGGAGACACAAGGCACAGCCCTACTCCTTTGCTCTGTGCGCTGCCTCTGAGCTGTTCCTGCCCCTCTCACTCTGTTCTTCTCAGTGTCTAGAAAACATCACCCTATCAGAGAGGGCATCTCTGTGCTTCCTATTGACCCATTCTGCGTCTTTCACTTTCCTAGTCCTTAATGGCCAGAGTTATATGTCAGTTTGTTTGTTGCCCTTTTCTTTCCAATCCTAAAACTAGAATACTATTCATGATGGGTTTTTTGTTGTTGTTGTTCTTTTTTTTTTTTTTTTTTTTTTTTTTTTAAATCACCTATGGACACTTGCAGAAGAGTCAAAGAAGTAAAGTAGAAATATGCTTCTTCTTCTAGACTGAATCTCCAGGCGTGTCATTGTTTATCTGAAGAAAGGCTGTCCTGGGTCACAGTTTGCTGATTGAGAGAGGGGCCACTCCAATTTAATAAAAGCTGAATCACTCAGATAGCCTGGCTTTTTGTTTAGGAGAACTGTAAAATCCATAGGCTATGTGCGGGTAGTAAAGCCATGTGAAGGATCTTAAAAGTGAGGGTAACTGACCAGGAAACAGAATTTCTTAGAATACAATTGCTAGCTGATCACTTTTAAGTGTCTGTTTAAGTTTGGAAGATATAGCACTATTCACCTGTAAATATATATGCCTGCCAAGCTAATTATGTCTTTATAAGACAAATTAATTGGCATCAAAATAAGCCAAGAACAGTCAACAGATTCAGTTCAAGAAAGAAAGGGAGAGTTTCAGACAAGATTAGGACAGGCAGTCAGGACAAGAATAATAGTTTCTACTCCAGTGGAGTGTATATGAGAGTGGAAAAGTGTGTGTGAGAGTGGAAAAGTATCGTGATGTAAAGTGCTATATTGACTTTCCAACTTTTATACACTACTATTTCAAATAAAATTTTCTTGCAGAAAACACAGTGTGTGAGATAATCTGGTCTTTGTCCTTTACATTTACAGACTTTCGGATTTCTACTGGTTGAATCTGTTATAGATAGGTGTAAAAGGTCTGGTTTTAAATTCCTCACTTTGCTCACAGACGGGCTCCCTCAGATCCTTCTATGCACCACTGACATGGAAGGTTCTGTTTTGACCTAAGGTTTTTAAACTTTAACAAACAAGCTCTTTCCCTCTGTAGTTTCCCTGTCACTCAGTAAACTATTTGTCTTTGGTGAGTCTTTGTTTGGTCTTGCCAAGAAGAGATGCCCACACCACTTCCCTGGTGGTGCCTGTTACACAGCACCTACAGTCATGGCAGAGCTTTTCTTGTTCCTGGAATGATAACTCTATCATAACAGATATAAAACTTTTATGATATACTTTATTCTCACTTTGCCAGACTGACACGAGGATATCATCTTTTTGTGCATCCATCGAATAAGCAAACAACTTCCTCCCAATGTTCCTGTATTTGCTCAAACCTTGTTCTCAAAACTCTAGCTTCTGTTGCTGTGCAAATTGATGCCTGTCAAGTGTTGTCAGCTGAAGACTCTGAGGTCTTGTGGAGGTTCTTTAATTTTATAAGAAATACATTCTCTGAATTATATACTAGATATATCATAAAATAAACTATAGGGGAAAAACCCAACATCCTATAATTTTTGTAGTTATACATTTAAAATTGTAAATTTATAATTTATTGGGCTGTGTGGCACTGAATATTAAGTATTGAGCTTAAAGGTTACTCCATTAAAACCTTTAAAAATGTTTGTTATTTGAGATCCCATTCTCTGCCATGCCTTTTTCTAAATGATCCAACATATTCATTTAATCGCCACTGCAGCACTGTTTGAAAACTGGATTTACAATCCCTAGTTTTGAAAGGAGGACTCGCTGCACAAGGAGGTGAACAGTGTGTAAAACACCGAGCCAGTACAAGAGAGAGCAGGATTTAAATTTCTTTATAAGGCTCCACAATTTCTTGCGGAAATTTCTAGGTGTTATAAAACCATGTGTCTGCCACACATGCCCCACTTGGTGAGTTCTTGGGTACCTCCATAATATGAGTAGTGTAGGGCACTGTTGCCTGTGCAGAGTAACCACAGAGGGAGGATTGTGACTTTAGAATCTCAGGTATCTTCAAAACATGCCTCCGGGGAAGCTCCCAGTTATTCCAGCTTCCCCTACTGTGGGAAGGTTTCCCATGTAGGGAGAAAAAATACAGGTGGCTTAGTGGGGAACACCCTGTGGTAAAATCTGCTTCCCTGTGGTCCCTTGGCTTTTCAATGTATCACTATTGTGTAAGAGTTGCTACTTAGGGAAAGAAAGGCAAGAAGGGGAAAAATGAGTGTCTAAGTAATCAAAAGTACTCTTAGGGACAAATCCACGACATGGTCAGACTATTGACCTACTCAGGCCTAACCACGCTTCTAACTGCTTACAGCCATCATGTGACAGAGTGGCTGTAGTAGCCATGTCACTTTTAACCCAAGAACATTCACTACCTTGAATGTTTTTCATTGGCTGATAATGATTTTCAGCAGTTCCCCAATGTCTGGCAAGATGGGTCACTTACAGCCTGGCATTTCAATATATACTAGACTCAAGGCACAAGCTGCTCTGCCCTCTTCATATAGGCTTGATATGGAGATAACCAAGGCTTTGTTTTAAGCACTGAAAACACAGACCAAAACAAATACCTACTTCAGGAGGTTTTCATTCTATTTGAGAAAGAAAAGCCAAAGTGTGTGTGTGTGTGTGTGTGTGTGTGTGTGTGTGTGTGTGTGTGTG
>OU015742.1:206195701-206215862 GCA_907169655.1 Acomys percivali | reverse complement strand
GTGTGTGTGTGTGTGTGTGTGTGTGTGTGTGTGTGTGTGTGTGTGTGCTTTGAAGAGCAGACTGCTATCACATGCACAGACACACACAGACCACACACACACACACACACACACACATACACACACTTCACATCATATCACATCACATTTTCATATTCAGTAACATTGTTTCTTTGGTTTCCAGTTTGGGGTGTTTTTGTTGTTGTTGTTGTTTGTTTGTTGTTATGTTTTGTTTTGTAGCTTCACTTAAGACATTCTTCAGTTTAGTTTCCTGGGGAAAATATTACAAGAAATATATGTTAGGATCTTCAACTTGATGACCATAATAAAATTTCTCCTTCTTTTGCTATTAAAGATAGTAAAATATCTTACATAGTTCTACATGGAAAAAAAATGTTTTGAATGAGAAGGCAAGGCAATAGATAAGAGGTTGATGCCAGATAAGATAAAAGTAAAATGGAGATCCTTGCTGAATAAAATGATTAAATGACAATGGGGACCCTTCTCAACATGGAGATTTTTGTACATAACAACCTCTCAAAAGTGGCCCTGCTCGTCTTCACGGCAGGTAGAGAAAGCCTAGATGGGCCTTCATTAAACTGGCTCCTGAAGCAATGTCACTCTTTATGACCTTTGTCTACATATTCTACTCAGAATCCGCCAGGTTCCTTGTTGCTGTCAGGCTCCTCAGCGGGGTGGCATACAGATCCTTCCAGAAGACCATAGTCCAATGCCCTCTGCCTTGTTTTATGTTCTATCTCCACCCCAACCCATGACCTCCCTGACAGGATACACTGTGCCTGCTGATTCTGTCTCCACAGCCTGGCACAGTAGATCCAATAAATCGTTTGGAATAAATCACCTTGAATAACATAAGAATACCGAGCAGTTTTGGAATAAGGCAGTGAAGCGGCTGATCCTCCTTTCCCCCCACTCACCTCCAGCTCTTATGTGAACCTACGAGAATGAGAGCGTCTTCGAAAGGAGGAGTTACTTGTTGTGCATTTTCAGTCCGCCCCAGCAGTCTCCAGACCTTTTCAGCAGATCTTTACCAGCATCAAAAGCTAACACTCTATTCTTGAATCTTAACTCGAAAGTTTGTTCTTCCTAGTAAGTCTAAGAATACAAAAAGTAACCCTGCCCATGTCCCCCTGGTGCTGGCCTTAAAAAAATGATTTTATTTACAGCACACAAAAACAAACAGACTAAGTGTCTTATCCACATAAGCCGTTGTGCGGCTTTTCTAATGTCATGACTAGCACTGCCCTAAGTTTTAAGGTTAAAAGAGTAAGACTAAGTGAGATTTGTGAAGGATTTCTACAGACCAGGAGACCCCCTGACCACGTGACATAAAAATCCACTCTCTCTTTAGTGTTACAGCTCTCTGAGCTGGGGGAAGTGACCACGTAACTTCTGAAAGTTCTCTTAGTTAATAAGTCCTGGGACAGTTTAGAGCTGGGTTTGACTCAACGCTCTGAATCACCGTCATAGACTGCCATCTACAGGGGAACAGAGGTCCTCCCTGACCCTGTGCGACCTGGTTCACTAGCCTCATAGAGGATGATGTCCTTGCCTGTCAGTCACTTTTAGGTTATTTCTGAAATTCTTGACCTAATAGCCCCAAGCTGCTTTTCTGGGCCTTCTTTCTGTGCCGTATCCAAGACAAACCACCCAATGTGGCTCGATGCTGCAAGAACGAGGCAGCTTAGACACGCAGGCTGCAGTTGCCACACAGGTGAATGGGCACCTGTTTGCACTGCAGAACGACTCTAGATCTGGGAGCGGAAAGACTGACCCTGGACTCGAGAGCTTCGTACAAGTTCCCAACCAGAAGACAAAATTCTGTGCTGACTTTGCATCACTTTAACAAAACACCTTGAGGAGTTTGACTTGCTTTAAGGCACCCAGAGGTTTCTGTCGGGGTTGAGATTTGCCTGCCCTCATCTGTTAGACACCCTACACAGGCTGCCGCAGCAGTAGGAGTCTTCCAAAGAGGAAGGGGAAAAGGAGGAATGGGGGTGGGGTGGGGCGTGCTCATGAACAAGGACAGCAACAAGATCCGCCTTTCTTCAAGGACAAGTGACCTACTTTCTTCTAATAGGCTCAGTTCAAATGGTCTGTTCAGATAGGAATTCTTCAATGGAATAATCCATTGATAAGATTAGCACGCCTGTGGTCCAATCATCGGAGACTGTCATCTCTGAACTGTTGCATTAAGTACCAAGCCTTTAGCATATGAGTCGTAAAGGAACATTTCATATCCGAACCATAGTGAACTTCTTTGACTTAATTATTTCTTATTCTGGTTTGCAACTGTTAAACACTTGGCCCTGTTGTGTCCGGTGCTGTTTGTACTCTGGCCTTGGCCTTGAAAAGTTGCAGCCGACTTGCCTAACAGTTTGAATATTAGTGGAGAGTGGGGCAGACAAGGTAAAGTGCAGAAGGATTCCTTCACATCAACTGGCTTTTCTATTTCCCTACTTCAAGTAAACCCCAAGATAGGAACTGAATTCTACACTCTTGCAAACAGTATGCCTGCGAGAGCCAGTGCACAGATATTCTTAAATTAGTTTTACCTTTATTTCCTAGTATTAATTTAAAAGATCACAAGAAAGATCATTTTAGTCACATGAGTAAGCTAAATTTGGCCAAATTATTCAGGCGGCATATAGCCAATTGTATAGTAAATGTCACTGTATGGCTTTAATGGAGTAAAGGAACCATTTTTCGCTTTACTAATCAGCAGTGTTGCACCTTATTTTGACTTTTACAGTCAGTCAGCATAATTTACAGACAAACAAAACTGTAATGAAAATAAAAATGGCATCCGATGGGATTTTATACATTAAAGTAACCCCACCTTTCAACAGAGGAGCAGGAGTCAGCTCTTGCTAGGAAACTGATACCAAATAGACATAACCAAATTATCTCAGTTTTTAAAAGGCTCTTAATTAATTTAATAATTAAAAATCAAAATCATTGACTGAAAATTACAAAGTAAATTATAGTGGTCTTACCATATATAGTCTTTTAAAATTTTTATTAAATTAAAAAAATTATTGTGCTCTTTTACTTATTGTGGGTGTATATGTGTATATGTGTATGGGTACCCATGCCATGGTGTGAGTGTGGAGGTCAGAGGTCAACATGAGGGAGTCCATTCTTCCATTCCATCTGCGTCCCAAGTATTGAATTCACATTGTCAGACTTGCCTACTGTACATACATAATCTCAAGATAACTTTAAAAATTGTCTCATTTTGAATTTTTTTTTAAGTATTTGAAGTTCACATTTTGAAGCAAGATACAAACGCTTTTTAAAAAATAGTAACTCTGAGATCTGAGACTCTCGCATAGACATACATGCAGGCCAAAATACCAATGCATATAAAATAAAGGTAAATAAAAATTTGAAAACAAGAAGCCTTTCTCTTTTTACAAGGTGTTTTGTTATTTTGTTTTGCCTGAAAAAAATATTAATAAAGTTGATGGGGAAAGAGTCTGTTGTCTTTCTAAGTAAGTATTGGTGAGTATGACTGGCCTATAGTGTTACCAAATACTTAAGCACCGCCAAATACTTAAGCACGAAGCAGAAGTAGCTGGGGAGGTCTAGGCTAAGCCACACACCTGGCGTGGGCACAAGCCTGGGACAGGGGATAGTAACAAAGACAGAAGGGAAGAATGGGATATTAGACGCAGCTCAAGGTGTTGAGCTGTGCCAAGTGTGTCCTGCTAGGTATAGACGATGGATAATTTTAGGTTTGAATACTTTGGATTTACGCTGACATTTCAAGATATGACAATGCAAAATAAAGCCACCTGATCTGTGTTTGCATGCGTAGCTCCAAGGTTGCTTACCTTGAAAGGGAGTGATTGTCTTCCCAGGTAAAAGCAATCTGCCTGACCTCATCAAGGGCTGTATGGTCAGTGTCAATTCTTTAGCAGCCTGGCAGGTTTGAGGAGGGCAAGGGCTTCTCATGGACAGAGTACTTACCTCTGTCCTGCAAGGGGACTTTTGAATATTTAGAGGGTTTTAGAAGGAAAGTAATTAAAATAAAAACTCTAGTCTCCTTAAAAGAAGAAAGTTCACAAAATGTACCTTGTGGAGTGCCAAACTGGGGGTGCGCCTTTCCTAAGTGCCTGCTGGAAAGAAGCTCAGAAGCCAGGGTGGCTTTGCCTAGTCTTGTAAGGTATTCATTGACTGCTGGGGGAAACAAAGAAAGTAGCAGGATGGGCAGGGATTGCTGTAGAACTGGCTGTTCTAGTTGGAAACAAAGAAGTCATTGTAGCAAACTTTATTGTTGGCGGAGAAAGAAACGGAGCCAATCTCTCTTAGTACAAGGCATACCTCCCAAGGTATTTCTCTGTTGTACTTTTATACATTCGGTTTGAATTTGTGTAACAAATTTTAAAACAAGTATAGTATACGTTGTAAAAGGCAATGCTCTACAAATGACACACACTCAAAGAAAACTTCATCTGGACTGCTGACCCCGAAAATAACAAAGGAGCCCAACTCACAACAGAAGTCAGTTCCAGGAATCCTGAGTTTGCTTTTAAAAGATCACTTTACAGGTGTGTTGGTGCTGATCTTTAATGCCAGTGCTCAAGAGGCAGAGGCAGGTGTATCTCTGTTAGCTCAAGGCCGGGGAGGTCTACATAGCAAACTGCAGACCAGCCAAGGCTGCAACAAAGAAATAACAAAAAGGTCCCTTTCGATGAGCATTTCAGTTAGAACTAGTTCAAGTGACAGTCCAGAGGTAAGGTCTAATATATATATGGTCACAATACCAGATCTCTGAGTTGGTGATACAAATGTAAGGATTAAATGTTATTACCATCATTAATCCATGAGGTTCTGCGTAGAAAGACCACACAGGGCTTGGTGCTGTCCGCTGGGACTGTAAAGGCATGGGAGGATAGGAAGGGGCTCCCGGGGTTGCACGTGCTTTGCTGAAGGCAGATTAGGGCATCTGGAGGATGAGTGCCAAGATTTCCAAGCTAAGCCCTCATCATAGCACTATACAGCCCAAGACTGTCCTGGTCGGCTTGGAGGCCAACATAGGAGCAATACCAGAGCCCACTGTTTCTTGCGGCTGAATTATCTGTGACAGACTTAGTGGGACAGAGGGTATTGTCTGAACATTATGGAAAATGCAGACATCAGGGCTTTGGAGTGAAATTCTGCCTTCCAGAGATGAATTTGGCTTTGAAGAATAAATAGACAAGCACTGTTCTGACTGAACTGAGCAGGGTGGTCTGGTCAGAGCCATCGCTGGACTTTACACTCTTCCTTACAGATAAACAGGCTTTATTCTCTAGATACCACAAACTGTTTTCTTTCCTCACTACAAAAATTGTATAATTCTTTGGGCTGAGCTTTTTAAACACAGTTCCCATGTGCAGAACACAAGTAACTCTTGTGGTTACTAGGTATTTCTGTACTGTGTTAAGGAACATTTATCAGCAATTATACCAACATATGTAAAGATGTCATAATCTCAGAGTGCCTACTAAAACATCAGTCTGTGTGAGAATCTTTATTAAAGATAATTATTGACAAGCAGGGAACTAAATGTTCTGAAAAATCACAAGAAATACAGAAGTATTTCAATTTTTAGAATCTTTCCTCTAGCCAAATATCATGCTTAACCATAGCTGGCCTAGGAAGAGTCACAATAATTTACCTTTACTAGTATGTACTCACCTCTGTAGAGTTTCGACAATACTGTGTGGTAAATGAGCCAGGATAGTGCAAACGAGTTGGTCATAGAAATCCATGTTCCTGGATACCGCCCTCATGATCCAGTGACTTTCACAGATGGTGTAGCATCAGCGCTGGGAGACTGGCAGCAAATCCTAGAAATCAAGAGAATTTACCAATCACAAGCAAACTCAGATCATGAGAGGCCTTTATCCATTTCTTCTCTGAATTGTTTTCATACCAAGGTAAAGTCATAAAGTTCAGGATGCCTCTGATTGTACACAAGGCAAGGATTTATTGGCTATAGGCAGTCTCACTCTTGAGTGTGGGAATACAGAATCCTATAATCTCTGAGTTTTCAGTTTGTGTGTCACTTATTTGGGGGTATAGCAGTGTCTGAGACCAAAAAGCAAATAAAAACAGCTATATCTGCATGGACTTATTAGCCTGAGTAGACGGAGAGACAGTCTGTCACTTCTGTCATTGTGAACAAGTAGCTCCTATATTGCCCACTCAAATATGATTTTGTTGTGGAGTTACAGGGATCTTGGAATCTTTGGCAAACACATTAGGTTTGGACCATCAAAGAGTCCAGTAGGTGTTGGAAAACAGAAAAGACACAGGTTGGAGAGGAAGCTGGCTAGGAACTAGAGTACTCAGCACTCAGATCAAACAGGGTTCAGGATATGAAGAATCGTCTCTTGGTTCTGAATAGGCTGCTGTTGTTGTCTGCTTGTTATCAGTCCTGCCCCAGCCCTAGCAATAGGGTGTGATTTTTTTTTTAAACAGGCAGCATGTGGTAGTGAACCAGACAAAATAGAGGTGCAATCATGCAATAAAAAGGCCCAGGAACTTCCTCAAAGAAGTTTGCTTTGTCCCTCTTTGTCTCCATTTGAGAGGACAAGTCCTTGTTATCTGATGCCACTGCACCCTGCTTGGTCCTTTTTGTGACCTAATTGTAAAGGTTCTGTTTTATGTCAGGTTTGCTCATGGTGCCATAAACCTCGCACAGCAAGAACTGAAGCCTTAAAGTCCCTGCACAGTAGCAGGTATGACTAGAAACTTCATAAAATAAAAAGTGTCAGAAAAAAATCATTTACTACTCCAAAATCCCAAAGAAGTGGAATCTTCTATCTCCCCAGTGATATGATGTTCCTCTTTAGATTAAATCCTTGCCCACTACTCCATCCTGTGAAACCAGCTTTTCTGATACTAGAAGACTTCTCACGAGGTGAAAAGTATTCTAACTTGGATTCCCCGGGCACCATGTTAAAATTGTTTTAATCAAATTCCAAACGGTTGTTCATACCCTGACTTTTAAAAGCTCCTTAAGATGGACGTGCATGCTTTCTTCTGTTGGCAGCCACCAACAAATGTCATTTGTTAAGAGAAGGAAGCCTTACTGTTATCATTTTGACCAGATTAACAAAACTCAGAGCTGAATCAGAAGACGTTACTTAACCAGGAGGTCCAATGGCACTTTGGTCTGGCTGCTACAGAAATTGCAGTCAGAGTAACTGCTCCTGCGCATGTGAGTGACTGCACAGGGCAGTGGTATGGACACAGAGGAGTCCTTTGTCTCTTGGTGGCTCATCGCTTTAGACGGGATACAGGGTGAATGTGTTGTATTAGAAGGCACAGCCTCAACATCCTTATAGATATTAAGTCTTACTTTTAGTTTTTTCTTTCCTTAGGAGAGTATTAGAGTGTGGAGCCCTGGTTAACAGATTTCAAGGATGTTCATTTCTCAGAACACATGGGTGCAGTATGTGCCCAGACTGTTGTTGTAAAGTGAATCACCAGAAAGTGCCATCCATTCAGGCTGTGCATGCTGCACCCCCAAAGCATAGTCTGTCTGCACTGTGTTTAAACTGTGAGATATGGTATAAAGTGGGGAATGTGAGGATTAATAAATGAGTAAACTCAGGATATCAAAAATCCCAAGTTCAGGGATGGCTTATGGAGGGAAATATTAGTGTATGTATAGTGTCCGGGCTGAGCTCCTCCAAGATGGCCGTGTGAGTTCCTAAATGGATTGAGAAAAAGGGACACAGGTGGGGAAAGGCTATAGGAATGACACAGGGGATGGAGGAGAGAGAATACACACAGGGCATTTTGATCAATGAAAAAAGATGCCTATTCATTCTCCCGCTCCACAAACATGTACTGTTTAGAGCATGCCTGGTCTTTCTCTAAGTGCTGAGGGGATGGAGGGAACAGAAGGAACAAAGATGTCTGTCCCATTGGAGAGTGCATTCATACAGCAAGAGAATGATAACAGAAAAAAGAAAAGAGCAGAGGGCCGCGCCGGCTGCTCGGTGGGTAAAGTGCAAGTATCAGGACCCGAGTTCCATTTTGCAGCAATAGTATAAAAACAAGCATCCAGCAGCAGCGCCGGAGCAACAGGGACAGGTAGATCCCAGGGAAAGCCCTGTGAACACGTTGCTGAAGTGGTGAGGTCTAGGCTTTGTCACACTATTCCAAAACCAAGGTGGAGAGTGACAGAGGAAAACACCTAGCACCACTCTCTTGCCTGCACGCATGCACACACGTCTCCAGTGTATACAGAAGCACACACAGCACTCTCTGCTCACACTCTCACACTCACACGCGTGTCCTTTTCCTCGTGAGTTTATAACCTTGATAGGAGAGAACAGAATAAACAACAAGTTCCTGCGTTCTGCACAGATCCAAGGCTTCACCTACTGGGGGGTGGGGGAGGGGCACAAGGGGGTGGCGGGGGGGGGAGGGAGGAAAGCCACAGCAGTGAAAGCTGCATGTGTCATTTATATACAGCTTAAAGTAGGGGAGGGAGGTTATTGCATACAGCTAAACAAGGAGGAAGGTTTAGCTTATCTCAGTCTCTTCAGGCCATAAACATTCAAGGAGAATAAGCGATGGTGATTTCCTGCACACTCAGACAAAAGGAAGGCTTTGCCAGTCCTCTGAGCATCACCCAGTGAAGTATTTGCCACCATCCTAGGAGTGAGCGGCATTGGTTCTTACCGACACCGTGCCCATAGCAACAGCACACATTCACTCAGGACTTCAGTCATTCCCTGTGATAAACATGTAAACATGTAAGTAAACTTAAGTGTTTTATCTAGCGAAGATGATATGTGCAATTGTAAAAAGGTGGAGAAGGAAACCAACCGGAAATTACCGTTTTGAGAACACTAGCTGGGCCTGTGGTTATTAAGAGAGGTGACATTTGAACAAGAGTCCGAAGGCAGTGAGGAAAGTCAGCCTTGTAGGTGATTTGCCGAAGAACCGGAACAGAGGGCATAGCAATGCAATCTGAGAGACTCTTGAGCAATAGGATTCAAGAACTTGTCACCACCCGGAACTTAGAAAGACTACGGACTGAAAGGAGGGAGACTGTGTTCAGAGAAGGGATGTATGGCATCAAGATCCCGGTGCGGTTGCAGTGTCTACTAGGGACATGCTGTAAAGCTGTGACCGTGGGAGAGTATGGCAAAGTTAGGGCAGTGACAGAAATAACGGGAAAAAAAAAAAAGAGCAGGGAGCCCGAATATACAGGCATCGTGGAGATGGTCTGTGCATATGAAAAGGAAGGGTTAGTGGAGAGCTTGCTCCACTGATTGTAATCAAGCAGTCACAACTTCCTAGAACTGAGATGGGAATTTACCTGGGGGTCAGTAAATGGCACACTCTGCCTGACAACCCACTACTGACAGCTGTGACCCTCGCTAGCGTTAGGAGGGTCAAAGCTGAGTGGGACACTTAGGGTGAACCCTTCAAATGGCAATGATGAAGGCACCTGTCCATCTTCAGGCCCAGCCGTGAGGGCTAGCAGAGGCATGCTCATCACAGCTCACTGGTGAGCAGTGTAAGCACAGTCCTCGTGAAAGCTCCCGCTCTGCTCTGCGAGGACTGGAAGATAAAGGGTGCTTTGGAGAGAGACTGAGATACAGACAACCCTTCTGTCCAAGGACGGAGGAGGAGTCATCAGTGTGGTGAAGAAGATGGAGGGAGGACATAAGTCCCACAGAGCCGTATGGCGACCAGAGTAGGGGAAAACTTGGCAGTTTTGAGCATCTTATATTGATTGGTATAACCAAGGAAATAAATATATCGGTCCTGAAAAGCTCCAGGTAAATCACCTTGTACTTGAGTCTGTGGGTGCTGAGGGGAAACAGGGCAGGGGTTCTGGGCTTGCTTTTGATGTCTACAGCAGGAAGGCCTGAGGAAGCCTGTTGTCATTCAGGCATGAGAGGTTTAATCTACCTCATCTTCTCCCAAAAGTGGTAGGTGGTATTTCCTTGTGTGCCTGGACTGCCCTTGACTCCCAGTAACAAAATTGATTAAGGTACAAACCAACAGGACTTTGCCAGTGAAAGTACCAAAGGAAGTTTCATAAACTTGATTACTAATCTCTCCTTCTTGGAGGAGTTTTCTTCTTGACAATTGCACTTGCTTGTGTAATATGTAAGTTACAGACCCAGGTGTAACACGCAAATATCTGAACAAAAATACAAGTAGCAAATCACATGCAGACAAATAGCTCCGTAGAGCATAAGAACTCTCTATGACACAAACTCTGGAAGGAGTTAATAGTGAAGGGCTTGACGACACCTGGAGTGAAGAGGGAAGGTGTATTGGTGAGACGTGACGTAAGTGACAAGTGTCAAAGATGAAGAACCAGCTTGATTGCACAGGCTGGCACAATATCGCAGGAGGAGCACTGACCCCTACCTTGGGCAACAGCAGAAGAGAAGTGAGGAAAGAGGCTGTCGCGTTAGCAACAGAATTCTTTTCAAACTGTGTTCTATAGTATCAACATGTGGTGCTTCCAAACGTAAACGTGAAAGTTCAGTCCTGGACGTGACAATGTTAAAAGGCGACACTTGGGAAGGTGACTAACTAGGTCATAAGGGCATGATTGTCTTCAGCAAACAAGCGTGAGGTAGCTCTCAGAAAGGGGCCACTACACCTGGCAGCACTTGGATGTCCCAGCCTCCTTCAAAACAGTATGCAATAAAGTTTGCTACCAGTAAGTCATTCAGGCTATGGTATTGCACTACAGCTGGTTAAATCCGTTAATAACACATTACTACTTCTGTGGAGGGGGAAATTATACAGGATTTAGGGGTTTGTTCATCTTGGCTTCTGAAAATTTTTGTTCATGGGAATATAGTAATACGATCACACTGTATCAGGAAGTGAAGCTGGAAGAAATGTGTCTGATGACTTTGCATATTTATGTACGTGTTCATACGTGTACATGTTTGTGGAGGTCAGAGGTCAGCACTGAGTGTTTTCTTCAGTTAGTCCCTACTTTACTTTTTGAGGCAGGGTCTCTCACTGAACCTGAAGTTTACTGATCTGGCTAGACTTTCTGGCCAGAAAGCCCCAGGGGTCTTCCTGATCTTGCCTCCATACACCTGGCATCATAGGTACACTGTAACATGTCTGACTTTTTACCAGGGTGCAGGGGACCCAAATACC
Organism: Acomys percivali; assembly: GCA_907169655.1. Classification (NCBI taxonomy): domain Eukaryota; kingdom Metazoa; phylum Chordata; class Mammalia; order Rodentia; family Muridae; genus Acomys; species Acomys percivali. The sequence continues at coordinate 206,204,690 of OU015742.1, read as the reverse complement.
TCATGTCCTCATTTGGCATGACAAGTGCTTTCCTGACTGGGCCACTCCCACAGCTGTGGAATAACTCTTAAAAATCCCGACACCATAACGAACTTATTAATGACGCAAGCTCCTCGGACACTCATATTTTGCTGCTGAAAATGGAAAACTGCACGGCCATTTGCAATGCAGTTTGGACATGTCTCAAGTAATGATGTTCGTGCTTACCGTTTGCCCTATGACCCGACTCCTAGGCACTTAAACGAGAGACGTAGAAACACAGCTCTGTACAAAGAGCTCTTTATGAATGTGGGTGGCATTTTTCACTCGTAGTTACCCAGACAGAGATATCTCAAATATTATTGGTCAAGAGTAGATAAGTCATAGAATAACCATAAAGCAGGATTTTGTAACTCAGAAATAAAAAGGTAGCCATGTATAGAGGCAAACATAATACCAGCAGGCCCAGCTTTTGTAAGTGGGCACTGGGGATTTTTCAAGTTTGTTTGTGCGGCTAATACTTTTTTAACTGAGTCATCTCCCCAATCCTTGTTTATCAATTTTTTAGTGTCATGCGCTGGCTGAAGAAGTTATCATGACAGAGTAAATGGCCAGGAGCCTAAAACAGGTGAGGCCAGAGGGACTGTGGAGAAGAAGGCTGAGCACTAAGGGTACTGAAGTTAAACCAGGGTCCTGGGGACTGGTAGGTTGTTGAGACTTGATTGGGTTGAGCACAAAGACTTAAACTGGAACAAATGGGAAAATAAGGTAATTAACAGAAACCCATTCGGGTGAAGAAGAGGAACGTTTGTAGACTTTGAGGATGCATGGAAATCTAAATGAATGCCTAGCAGGTTGTTGGAAACCCAAACAGAAACATGGGGAAGACATTGGAAATTATTATTATTATTATTATTATTATTATTATTATTATTATTATTATTAAATTTTATTAATTTACTCATATTACATCTCAATGGTTATTCCCTCCCTTGTATCCTCTCATTCCTCCCTCCCTCCCATTTTCCCCCTACTCCCCTAACCTATGACTGTGACTGAGGGGGACCTCCTCCCCTGTATATGCTCATAGGGTATCAAATCTCTTCTCGGTAGCCTGCTATCCTTCCTCTGAGTGCTACCAGGTCTTCCCATTCAGGGGACGTGGTCAAATGTGAGGCACCAGAGTTCATGTGAAAGTCAGACCCCACTCTCCACTCAACTGTGGAGAATGTTCTGACCATTGGCTAGATCTGGGTAGGGGTTTGAAGTTTACTGCCTGTATTGTCCTTGGCTGGTGCCTTAGTTTGAGCGGGACCCCTGGGCCCAAATCTGCCTATCATAATGTTCTTCTTGTAGGTTTCTAGGACCCTCTGGATCCTTCAACTTTGCCATTCTCCCATGCTTCTCTCATTGGAAATTATTATTTAAAAAATTGTATTCATGTTTGAGGAGGGGAATCTGAAAGTTTCATTAGCTGATGGAGTCTGGAGGTGTGGAAATCTAGTGAGAAATATGAAAATAGCCAGACATAAAAAGAGGAGAACTCGTCAGAAGGGGAAAGGGAGTAACGGTCCACTCATTCTTAAAGACAAAGGCAATCAGTCATAGCCAGCTGATAAATGTAATCAGGGAATGGCCATTTGCCTTTGAATGAACCATTCAGCGAGGTGATCTTGTAGGGGGGAGAACTCTTCCTACAGAAAGATAATAAAGACAAGGTGGGTGTGGAGAAGGCAAGCCATTCCAACGGTATAAAGGTGGGGTTAGAGTCACATTTTAGTGGGAAGACTTAGGGGGAAATGTGGGTTTAAGAAGAAAGAATTACAAATGACAAGTGTTAAAAAAAAAAAAAAGTTCCAATAAAAACCAACCAGACAGAACAAAAGCTGGGAGAAAGAACTAGCTGAGGGAAACAAACAGAACCGTTAAAAGGACTTTCTAGCAAACTCACCAGGAGCCATAAAACGCTCTAGGCACTAAGATCCAAGCTGTTGCTCAGGATGCCTGACAGGCTGGTGTTGGCCTGTTCAGTTTACTGTTATCGCCACAGTTTAGCATCCTTGGCTTAGTGGGCAGCCTTCTGTCCCATTTTCTGGCTTATCTTGAATTGGCCTTTCACTTCCCTTTGGTTTTTGAGTCCAAGGACCATTGCATGTTCACAGTGCAGTGCCATTATAGCCTCAGAGGGATTTCACTCTATCACAGTCATCTTCAGAGTGTCCTAACGGCTCTGCCCATGGTGGCATAACAAGACATGGGGTACATGGGGTAAGTGATGAACACATCATCAAATTTTAAAAATATTTCTGTAATGGTGACAGTGGGTCCTGGCATAGTCTAGTACATGTGTGATGATGACAGTGGGGCCTGGTGCAGTCTAGTGTGTATGTTATGATGACAATGGGCCCTGGTAAAGGCTGCTGTAATGTCAGAACTGTTCATTAGGAAGGATTGGGAGGTGGGATTGGGGCAGAATCCTACAAGAATCCAGAGAGGGCAAGAAAAATATTAAAACCTGTCAGGAAGCATTTCCAGGGAATGATGAACTCTGGGTAAAGCTGAATTTTAATTAAGAGAAAGTAGTTTAACTATTTGGAGATATGTGAGGAATTCAGAGCAAGAATTTCAAAGTACAACAGCTCATAATTGAGCATTAACTTTCCTGAAATATGCCAACTCTACTGTGATATGCATATAGATTTCAAGGTGTGTCCAGTGAACTTAGACAAATAGTTGATTTTAAAAGCTTAAGGCACAGAAGAGTATATATCTACATGTGTGTTGTGTAAGATACGTTTCAATTATATTCATCTGACTGTAACTCAGAATTTCCTTTTATATCACACTATAAATAAAATAAACTATAAGCAAGACAAACTGTACTTAGAGCTAGCCATGGTGTTGAGGGTGGAAGAGATTTTAATATAGAGTAGAATATAAAATACCTTATTATTATATTGGGAGTAGTAATGGTATTAATTATTAAGAAAACCCTAGACTGATATCACCATCCTGCCTATTCTTTACGGACTGAGATACTGAATTTGAATGAGAACGCCCCCTACAGGCTCACTTTTGAATACTTGGTCCCCAGTTAGTGGAAAAAATATGAGGTGTGGCTTTGTTAGAGTGAGTGTGGCCTTCTCAAAGGAGGCATGTCACTAGGGGTGGGCTTTAAAGTTTCAAAAATTCATGCCATGCTGACCACAGACTAATCCTATAAAAGTGTAAGCAAGCTCACAATTAAATGCTATAAAAATTTCCTTGGTCATGGTGCCTATTCATAGTATTAGAAACTGTAACTAAAAATGTATATTCACCAACTAGGCTCAACTGATATGAAAGGCATTAGAATTTCTTACCTTTTAATCTAAACTGAAGAAGGTATGCAAATTAACCAAATACTGTGTCAACTCAAACATCCTTATTGGCCGCTATGGGAGGTGAGGCCCAAACATACACAAAGTGTCATTAGTTCACTTTTTAAAAGCTATATCATATGATTTAATATTTTTATGTATGTTGTCAGGATAAAAAGATATTTTTTTAAATCTGCGCTTGCTGCTCTTTTAGCAAATAAAATTGTAATTTACGGTGTTAGTTGTAAATTTCATTGGTATACCACTTAGAGTGTGAGTATGCAGATCTTACGGATCTGTGGAGACGGGACTGTGCCCACATGCAGAGCCCTCCCATGTTCTATAAGGGCTGCTGATACCTCTCAGTAATGTGGAAACAGGAGACAGTAGTGCTCATTCAACATTACAGGCAGGTGTTGCAACTAAGGATAGGCATTTTGTTGGCCTTTAAAATAAATCTTGCCTATTATAAACTGTATCTTAAAACAGCCATGTAGGCTAAGCAAATTGCACACACAAGATGCATGATAATTACCACTCATGTCCTATTAACTCATATTCTGCCTTTTGAAAGGTTTTTTTTTAGAACTCAAAGGACAAGCAAAGCCTGTTGCATGGGGAGCAGCAACCCTCATCCACCAGAACCTCAGCAACAGCCAAGGTCAGGGGAGCAGCGCTGACAGGAGACCATCCCGACCTGTTCCCTGGTCCAGCTTTGTCTGCCAGTGCAGAACTGGAAGCTATCAAGTGAAAGCCCACTGTAAACAGCACTTTAGCTTCTGCCTAATTAGTAAACAGCTCAGAGACTCTCCTGGCAAGAGGTTGGGGAAACAGTTGAAAAGAGGATCTTGCCCTGAGCACTGCCTAGCGTGTTGATTCATTCCTCAGCAACGGGCTCGCGCCTGGACTTTCAACCTAAAACTCAGTTACCCTTGATCATAGAAAAAAAAAATGAATCTGTTGAAAGGCTGAAGAATGTAGGGGGTGCTTTGGCACCGAGAATACTAGACGCCTGCTGAGGAACATAACTTCCTCACTTTTGGAGTGGGAGAATGAGCCAGCCTCGGGTGGGTAGTAGGAAAAGTAACGACAGACACAGTGTTTACACTTAAGCTATGTCTTAAGGTACCTGGGGTTTTACTGAGCCATCACTTAAGGACTAACACTAATAACTTTAATAGGTCCCAGGACCTTTAAGGGAATTGTCTTTCTGTTATTCTCAACTGCATGTAGGACAGCCTCTGTAATCTGAATGCTCTGCAGTCACTACTGCCCACCATGGCTGTACCCAGGAATACTAGATGGATGATTTTGGGCTGAGAATTAGCATCTCTAGACTTTAAAAACAGGGACAGTAGTGCCACCCTCACAGGATTTTCATACCGTCAGCGAGACTCAGAATAGGGCCCAACATAGGGTAATTGCAGGATGAATCTTAACTGTTTTGATATTTCCGTAATTGTTTCTGAAGGTGAATATAGACTTCTCAGGTGGCAGAACCCGGAACACTGAAAACGCAGTGTAAAGAAAACCAATTTCTGACTGGGCTTCATCCACTTAGGCATTTTATTCATCTGCCTGTTTATTTTACATAAAACTAAAATCCTGGACTGAGGTGTGGGTAAAGAGTGACTGTATTAAGCATAAGGACTTGAGTTCAGACCGAAGAACTCACATAAATCCAGGCGTGGTAACATATGTCTGTAATCATGCTGCACCCTTGGTAAGATGGGAGACAGAGAGTGAATACCTGCAGTTTATTGGCATCTGACGTGAGTTGGGTGTTTGCTGTGGTGAACAAGAGACCTTTTTAAAGGAAAAAAAAACCATGCAGGTAGGAATCATCATACACACAGACTGACAGGCACACAGGTTTCCAGAAGGCAAACTGGATTCCTTACAATGCAGGTATTGACTTGTGGTTTTCCTCAAGTGCACACCTGCAACGTGATTCCAGGGTTGGAAGGTTTGACGCAGGTAAGACACGCCTCTTACCACAGGGCATTTTTCTTTCGCCTCTTTAACTAAGTCATTTTTCTGGCAAGAATGACCATATGTTTTGGGTTTATTGCTGTTGTTTGTTTATTTGTTTTAAGTTGTAGAACAGGAAAATCCTACCTACCAAAAATTGGAAAGGAAATTAGGAAGAGCCCCTGAAACTCATCCGATCCAGTACGTTAAGTTCAAAACATGTAGGGTGGAAAGCTGGTGAATATTTGCCTATTATAGAGAGGGAGTGTGCCTCATAAACAGGATAGTTGGAATGTATGGAAAAGTTCCAGTTAAAACAAGACACAAAGCACATGACTAATATTGCCTTTCCAAGTTAGACAAATGCAGCCTTAACCAGAGTTTACCCCGGAGTGGCCTCTGGAACCTTCTTTGAGTCCTGAGATGTTGATAGTTTTTGAAGTCTGAGGCTTCAACACAAAGACTGTGCTGGGAGATGTGTGGTCTCGACCGCACCTTTATTCCTGAGTTTGTCCCATTTTCCTACTAGGTGAGTGTCTGAAGACAAACTGATGTGTCTGATGGACAGCGTATTGCGAAACTTAATTGGATCATTTTTTTTTTTTTGAGCGACTCTTGTTTGTTGAGTGACACTTATGAAAACTTGGTCCACTCAGGAATTTCATGACGTAGGGATAAATAAGAACGTCAGTCACTAATCAAGCAGATAATGTGTTGTGTGCTCACCTGTTTCACACGTCAAACAATATATATCACAGTGTGTGTGGAATGTGATGATAATTTAAAAAAAACCATAATCTACTTTCAGTTCAATTTCTGCATTTACCTAGCCTTGGATCCCTGCTCCAAGCAAGCCTGAGAGGATGGATTTCTTCATTACTGACATCTGTCTAGCTGCTTCGTTGTTACTTCTTACTACGTACCACTGAGACAGCATTTAGGGTCAACCTAAATGGTCCCTAACCTTCTAACGCTGGGGCTCTTTAATACAGTCCCTTGTGTTGTGATGAACCCTCCTCCCCCAGCATAAAATTATTTTCATTGCTACTTCATTACTATAATTTTGTTGCTGAACAATTTCTCAGTTCCTAAGACCCTTGTGTTTACCAATGGTTGTGACCCACAGGTTAAGAACTGCTGCTGGTTTAGGCTGATCTTGGCCTTTGGCCTCCCTGAGGAGTTCCAATTTATATCAATGGCATAACTGTAATTGTAATTAATTCTAATAGTACCCAGTTCAATGTGAAAAGTGGCCGAGGGTAAAGTATAAGTTACAGTCGCCCAGCAAGTATACTCACCAGAGTCTTTAAAACTAGTTAGTATGTATACAAATGAATTACAGTGAAAACTCCTGCTGTGATCCTCTACGACCACGCCTCTTGTGACACTCAGTTTCAACACAAATGGCGGGTACTTGCAGCTGCATACTGGTTCTTCGTGCCGGCGTCCACACCGATTCCATCCTGTCGCAGTGTCATTGACTCACTTCGGATTGCCCCTAAGAGAGAAAGAACAATGACTAGAATGTACAGTGTTACTACAACGTTCCTAAACCTGCCCAACGTTAAAATGGCCTCTTCCTGCTTTGCTTTCCTAATATAATTGCATGAACTATTTGCTGGGTAATGGGAAAGTTGAGTCTTGTCCTCAAAACATAAGTAACGTATGCTAACGGCCCTTCACCCCTCTAAGCCCCACCTGGCTTAAAAAAGCAATTCTTCCTAACACGCATAAGGAAGCTCCACTTGCAGACTATTCCAATGTAAAAAAAAAAAAGAACACTTTCTGAATGGGAGTCTGGCTTTGATCTGAGCATCCAAAGAATATAAATGAATTTAGTGGTTTTGCATCTGGTGAGAGCAAGATTAAAAATGCTATTTAGTTCCATATTATCTTAGCGTATACTCAGAGTTCTTCTGAAAGAAACTTAATTTTCAAAATAAATTATATTTTCAAATAACTTTCAAAATAAAAGTTGTATTTTTAAAATAAATAATGTCACTAGGGCATGTTTGTTTTCATGAATTTGGAGAGTCATGCGCTTTATCCAGATGTGGATTTAGAAGCAAACATAATTATGCTGCCTTTTAAAATAAATGTTTGGTAAATGAAGGATATTTTAAAATCTAAGTATTCAAGAGCTATTGCAAACCCCAGGAATTATCTAACATCCATCAGAATGGCTAAGATAAAAACCTCAAGTGACAGCACATGCTGGCAAGGATGTGGAGAAAGGGGAACACTCCTTCATTGCTGATGGGAATGCAAACTTTTTAAAAAGATTTATTTATTTTATTTATTGCGTATGAGTGCTTTATTTGCAGGAGAGGGTATCAGATTACATTATAGATGGCTGTGAGCCACCATGTGGTTGCTGGGAATTGAACTCAGAACCTCTGGAAGAACAGGCGGCGCTCTCAACCACTAAGCCATCTCTCCAGCCAGGGGAATGCAAACTTGTACAACCACTTTGGAAATCTATCTGGTGCTTTCTCAGAAAACTGGGAGTAGGGCTACCTCAAGACACAACTATTATACTCCTTGGAATATACCCAGAAAATGCTCCACCACACAACAAGCACACATGCTCAACCATGTTCAAAGCAGCCTTATTCATAATAGCCAGAACCTGGAAACAACCTAAATGTCCCTCAATCGAAGAATGGATAAAGAAACTGTGGTGCATTTACTCTATGGAATACTACTCAGCTATTAAAAACAAAGAAATCCCAAAATTTGTGGACATATAGATGGAACTAGAAACAATCATACTGAGTGAGTTAACCCAGAAGCAGAAAGACTGACATGGTATATACTCACTTATAATTGGACACTAGCCCAAAAAGGATGTCCCATGAAAGTCTTCACTTACCAGGAGATTGGGATAGATGTGAGGACGTCCTATTGGGACCCTAGGTGAGAGAAGTATGGGAGAATGGGGAAAATAGAAGGACCCAGAGCGTCCTAGAAACCTATAGAAAGAACATCACGATGGGCAGATTTGGACCCAGGGGGATCTGATCAAACTACTGCACCAACCAAGGACAATACATGCAGTAAACATTGAACCCCTACTCAGATCTAGCCAATGGACAAGACATTCCCCACAGTTATGTGGAGAGTGGGGATTGACTCTGACATGAACTCTGGCCTGGTGGCAGTCAGAGAAAGAATAAGCAGGCTACCAAGATGAGACTTGATAGATAGCCTATGACCATATAGTGGGGGAGGAGGTCCCCCTCAGTCATAGACCTAAGGAAGGGGAATAGGGTGAAATCAGGAGGGAGGGAGGAACGAGTGGATACAAGTGAGGGGAAATCAACTGAGATGTAATCTGAATAAATTAATTGCATAATAAAAAATAAAAATAAATAAACCCCAGGAATTGAATTTCCAAATTAAGCCTAACATAGAATTCTGTTTATTCGTTAGGCATTTACTGAGTGTGGCCCAGGTACTAGGCTTCTATACTAGGAATACAAGGAAAATACATGATAGGCAATGAAGAGAGCTCAAAGAGTGAGCGCACTTGCTGCAACACGAGTTGGGTCCCTGGAACCTATGGGAAGATGGCAGCAGAGAACCAGCTCCACAAAGTCCTCCTCTCACCAGGGTATGTACAATATGTACAGGCACACACACACACACACACACACACACACACACACACACACACACAC
>OU015742.1:206177320-206193755 GCA_907169655.1 Acomys percivali | reverse complement strand
ACACACACACACACACACACACACACACACACACACACACACACACATACAGGATTATGTAAGTATCAAGAAGACCCTGAACTTACCCTTGAAAATTATAGACTCTGTGTGTCTGGTTTAACTGTTTTCAAAACACAGTATTGACTTCATTTTTATTTAAGGAAGTAGATTTATACAATTATCCAAGTGTATTTTGACTTGTATAATACATAGATAGAAAAGGACAGGGACAGTGCCTAGAAAAAGATGCATTTTCTTATGAATCATCCTATATAGGAGTAATAGAAGAATCTGGAATAAGTGCTTCTGGCTATCAAAATCTACAATGCCCGCCAATCCTATTTGTTTTATGAACCCAAAACCAATAATAGATATCATGTGATTATTTCAAAATTTCATTGTCCAGTCTTTACAGCAGGAAAAGAACACTGGAAAATCTTGTTTCCAGCCTTTGTTTGGCCTGATCGTTTGATTTGGGGAAACTTCTCAGTCTAAACACTAAAACATCTATTGTTTTGTTTGTTTGAGAGGGGTTTTGTGGCATGCTTGTTTTATTTTGTTTGGGGTTCTGTCATCTATGTGAGTTTCCTTATGTCTACTGACTAGATAGTCTCAAAATAAGGACTAAGTGTTGGCATCTACACAAAGAGGACGAGCATCGTGAACATCTAGGTTCCTGTCTGTCAGCCCTCTGTGGGTGGTGGGTGCTTATTATTCCATATATGGACATTCGTTAGACATCATTTCACATGTGCCTAAGAAACATGAGTGAAATTAATATGTTCTCAGGGAGCATCTGTAATTTGGCCCTCCTTTGGGCCCAGCTTTCATTCACATGGCTGGGCTGGTACATGTTTCTTTAACTCTCTTGTTCTTAATCATTTTAAACAACTAAGCCAAGTGCATTAACTTTTCACTTACTGATATTTCTGTATTGGCTACTGTTTAAATTTTTGTCTTATGACTCAAGAGACTTTCATGTTAAGGACAGACAGCAAAAGTACATTTACTACAGATATAAACACACACAGTCATTCTTTATGAGAGCCCAGAGTTAAACACATAAACAAATCTACATATAAAGGTATATGTGCACACATGTCAATATGGCTATTCCCATACAATTAATGATGTGTTTACTATGCTTGCCTATTTACCTTATAGCACCATTGTAGAAACATGTGGCTATGGGTTAGTTACTCATTACAGAGAGAAAATAAAGTTATAACATTTTAAAGGCATATGTTAGTAAGTAGCAGCTGCACAGAAGTCTGGTGTTTTCTCCCAGGAGCCATTTAACAATGTTGCCCCAACACATCTGCCTCTTCCTGTCGCATAACATAATGTGAAATTTTGCTTATAGGTCAAGGGATAAAGTTTTTAGAAAGACAATAAGCTACTAAATCCTTTACTGACTTCTGTCACAGAGAAAGGACAGAGTTCAAGGGGACTGAAAAGGACAAAAGATGTACTTGGAGTTGTGTGGCATAAAATATTTTCACCATGTTTCCCACAATACAAATCTGTCTTTCCTAAGAATGTAAGCCTAGAGTATAGAGAACATGCGTAAGGCAACAGCACTGGATGAAAGACTGAGCAAGCAGCAACTGCAGTCATAGATGGGGAAGAGCTGCTCAAGGCCATGATCTAATGAGCTGTCAGGGCAGAGCCCTGGGCTGCTAGGAAACCTCCTATTCTTGCACTGGGAATGAGAGACAATGAGCCAAACATACCCAGAGGATGATGACAAATCCCAGAGTTCACAAACAACATTTGTGCATTGAACTGTGTGCTTTGTAAGGATTTCTCTTCTCACAGATGTGTGTGTGTGTGTGTGTGTGTGTGTGTGTGTGTGAGAGAGAGAGAGAGAGAGAGAGAGAGAGAGAGACAGACAGACAGACAGACAGACAGACAGACAGACAGAGACAGAGATAGAGAGAATTTCTACCACATGCTGACCAATAATTTGACCACTCAGTGACAAGTTCTGGCACAATTATTATGTCATTTAAATGTTAGGCATTTTTCTAACTTGCATATTTTTAAATTAAAGAACAACATCATAAAATTCTACCTGAGAAAGCACTTCTGTGAAGGGTAACCATGACGCTGCCTAGAGATAATTTGTGACACTGTTCCCTTGGAGTTCAGTTCTCCATCTTCCCTGTGTCTGCAGAGTCACCAGGCTTGCCCTCTGTAGACCCATTTATGGGCTCCTTGTCTGTAGTTATGTAGATTCTCAGCAATGCCGGCCTTGGCGTCTGTGATGCATTGACAGAGCCAAGGTCCCTATCCATCTTGGTGATCTTCTTTAGGTATCTGAAGTTGGAGAACAGAGGTTGACCCTGGAATTTTTAAAAACAAGATAATACTGAGAAAACTTTTGCAGCTCTTCCTGACCACTCATGTGTGTAGTCTCGCACATGAGCAGGAAGATGGCTGCTACTTCAAGGCCAGCCTGGGCTGTACAGGGTTCCAGGCAAGACAGAAAAGGAAAGAAGCTTTTGTTTGTAAATTTGTCTGTGCTTCCCGTGTGCTGGGAAGTAGGGGCTCAGCATAAGCTTAAACTTGGAGGAACTTAGGTCGGAAGTGGACAAACATTAGTAATGAGGACTGGAGCCCTGGGCTCTGCATCTGTTCTCCCAGGATCCTCCTACCTTGGTTGGCAACACAAAGTTCTCCCTGCTGAGTCAGAGTCCCATGCAAGTCTGAACTGAAGCAGATGTCACTCCATGTTCAAGTAAGGTCAAAGTCGGCGCTAGTAAAGGTCAAGTCAGGTCCGGGTCTTACTCATTTCTTATTGCTGTGACAGTATATCTGATATTAAGCAATTTATAAGAAATGTGTTTGTCATAGCTCCAGAGGCTGGGAAATCCACCATAAAGGAGCAGATATTCCATGTCTAGTGACGGGGTCCACTGACTTCATGTGACAGAAACCAAAAAGGCAAAAGGGCACAACCACAGAGAAGCCTCTTTTATAAGGGCTACAGTCTCACTCACGGTGTAGGAACCTCAGACACAGTTACACCTTAAAGGCCCCACCTCAGCCACTGCATTGGAGATGCAGACTACTCTCAAGACCACAAAAGTCTGCCAGGATGCCTGATTTTTAGATCCATTTTGGAATTCTTTTTGGAAATAAAACTAAAGGTCATTCTGATTTCTGAGTATTTTAAGACCAAACAGGATATATATATATATATTGCAAACCAAGCCAGATGGATGATTTTGACTAGAGAGTCTCATATTTAGATGGCCAGGCTGGTAGTGAAGGGAGCCCAGAGCAGAAGTTATTTTTAGTTCTTGGAATTTCAGATCTGGGAAGATCTAGGAAGAACTCTTGGAGATATGTGATTTGTAATTTATATGTATATATTAATATATACATATATATTAAAAATTAGTGTAAAGGCAAAGATGAAGGGTTGGAGGAACCACAGAGAGTAAATAATAGACCATAAGAGAGGGTGTTAGGGAACAGTGTGCAAGGCTTAATTCAAAGCCTGCCTGGGGAGGTCAGGGGAGGGTACACACTAGCCTGACACTCTGCTATAGTTAGTGCCTCTCTACTGTAGCTGCCACCCTCGCTCTGCCCACTCGAACACCTGCGCTATGACACACGCAAGTCATAACAGTTTCACCCTGGCTCCCAGAATATTTAGGAAATTAGAGGAGAGAGGAAAAAAAATTGCAATGGGAATTTGACGAGCCCTATCCCTGTGGACTCTCATAATCGTGTGATTATATCCGTAGGTACTCATACTTTAGTGTTGAATGCACTTTTAAGGAGAGTAATACAGATTAAAACCTGTGAGCCAAGAGAGCAGGAGAGTACTGGATGGCACAATCCCTGTGGAGCAATGCTGTAAGAGCCCCACCCCCACCCCTTTCCATTGCTCTGAAGTAGAGAGAACAGTCCTCACCTGTTTCCATAGAAATTTGGTGAAGTCGCCTTTGTTTGTTACATAACCTGCATATTCACTTCCACCTGGACTGCGAGTGACCGTAGCCTTGACATCCACCTCATTCACTGTGCACTTATGAGTGAAGTGGAGGTAAATGATTTTCAGTGCCTGCAGGCGCTCTCAGGTTAAAGAAGCTATAGGAAGAGAGTGGCCCTACTAAACACACACACAAAAAAAAAGATAACATGCTCATTCTGTATTAGTCTATGCATCAACGCTTACAACAGTGAACCTTGTTATAATTTAAAACTGAGCGCATGGAGGAATAAAGACAATTTCTAGGCACCACTATCTAGTCAGGTACAGCCCAGCACAGGAATCGTGATCCAGTCTTAAAAAAACAAAACAAAACAAAACAAAAAAAAAACCACATCGAGTTAGCTAAAACGGCTCACTCACTTTAACCACTGTGTCTAAAACGCTGAATCATGCCACAGTGTCCTTTAGATCTGTGTTGTGCAGAATAGTATTAACACAGTCTGCTGCTGCTGGAGCTACTTTAAATGTCCACCAAGATTACTTCTCAGAAATTTCCCTCACTGTGACTCAGCGTGGCTTCACGATTGGATATGCTAATTTTTACGTGAGCAACATCAGCATGAAAAGCACCTGCTTGGTTCAGAGATCACGAGCTCTGACTTCAGTGAGACTTTAAAGGGTTCCCTTGCAGTACAGTTAAATCCCTAGATATAACAAAGGTCACATCTCCACTCTCCTGCTTTTTCCTGATCTTAGAGCATTAAATGCTAGCTACCCAGGTGTTCTATTAACGGCAGCGGGCAGGTTAATGTTTCCCAAGGAAACTGTACATTCTCTGATGCCATCTGTTTCTAACAAAAGATGACCTTATTTCACTTTTCTACCGTAGTTTGAATTGTGTACACTTTCCGCCTTAGGAAAAAAAAAAAGCCTAATGGTTCATCTTGACTTTAATTTCAGAACACAATAAATGTGGCTCTTCAACCGTCGTCTCCTGTGCCAGGTGCCTCCAGCTGGGTCCAGACTGCGGATGGTGTGCTCGGGAGGTGCGTCTTTGTTGGTGGTGGTCTTTTGTTTGTTTGTTTTTTGCTATTACTTTTGAGTTTTCCATCCTTAATTTTCCTTCTAGCCTGATTTCATTGCCCCTGTATTCTCTACTTTAAGACATATCTGAAACAAGAAAGGTAATGCTGAGCATCAGGGGGATTTTATTCGGTTTTCTGTAGAAAAGCAGCTTATCTGGCTGAATGGAAAATCAAGTATAACATTTTTATTAGGAAAAGTGCAGTAATTTTTACATGAAGTGCTAACCATTTTTATGCTTTCCATCTGCTGTATAGAAGAAGCTGGCAAACAGATATAATAACTTTTGATAATTCAGTAGACTTTGATATAAGATTCTTGCTGCAACTTGCAGCATAAAGTTATATACCCAAGTTAGACTACTCTCTTAATACTTGCTTATGAAAGAAAGTCTGATTCATTGGTCCATTTTGCTTGTTTTTACATGAAATACTAAGAGTTCAGTGATTTATTAACATTGTATAGCAAATTTTAATCATGGAAAATGTGATGCCTTTATTTTTACACTTAAAGTATTGTGTATTTTACACTTGAAGTATTGTGTAGAGTTAAATCTTGTAAATTCACTGTTATTGTTAAAAGTTAATCTTTTGCATTCTTTGTGGAGAAACAAATTCCAACAAAATTCTTTGTAAAAATCATAATGTCTTATTTTTGTTTTACTCTAATTTGTTTTAAGAATTTAAAAAAAAAAAAAAAAAAAGACCAAGGATCTTAGATCAGAGATACCTATATAAAACGTTTCTCCAAGGTGCCGTTTGCTAGACTGGAGTCTCTTTTGTGAGGTCGCCTGCGTAGTTTCGTGGTTGCTTATGCAGCTCCTGCACATGGCAGCCCCGCCCGACACAATCCATGAGTCTCTAGTTTTACTTCCTCTAACTAACCTCTCATCATCTCGTCACTCTCCCCCTTCTTGCTCTCCCTTTCTACGTTTGCATCAGGAGGACAAAGACAGCTAAAAGGTAGCAGGGATGATGAATTTCCCGCTCTCCTATGAAGGAATCAGGGCACTAGCTCATAAGGGGTTAGCATACAGTAGCCACACCTAAAAGTTACCTGTTCCAGGGACAGTCTCATGTTCTCCTCCGTTCTCTGGGCTCCATAATGAGAAAAATCAGACATCATTAATTAGCAAGGAAATACTTTGTCACCAAGTCAGACAATGTCATAAAATGGAAGACCCCACACTTCCTTAGTCCAAGGCCATCAATTCTATCACCTAAATAGCAGACAGAATCCTTGCAGTCCCCTGAATGTCCCTTTCCTCACTCATCTCTGCAGCCTTGAGTGTGGAGTTGACCTGTAGGGTTCCCCGTGTCAGGATTGTTTTGTGGCCTGGTTTTCCTGACCCTGAGCCAATACTCAACTCATCACTAAAAGAGATCCTTACAGCCCCGATCTTTGCGCCAACCTCAGCTGCTAAGTGCTTCAGTGGGAGTTGTTGGGGTGAGCTTTCAGAAATATGCTTCAAAGCCTAGTTGTCAGCCAAGTGTGACACTGGGCTCCAGAGAGACCACGCCTCCTCACAGCTGTGATTGGTACAAAGGGGGAGAAAAATGGCAGCTCTGAAAATGCCCATCTGTCTGCTCACAGAATCGGGAACTTGGGGATGTGCCAAGGCATGGGAATTCAGAAGGAAGACAGCTAGTGCAGGGGGGTGTGCTGAGGGACAGAAGGAACCTGTGTCAACTGTTGAACCTGCAAACAGAGGCCGTGACAAAAACACTGAAGATGTGCAAGGCTGTCCTTGTCTACACACTGCAGTGTAAGGTAATTGATGGTTGGAAAGATCAGACTCTAAGGGATACCAAGTTGAATTTAGGCGCTAGTACCAACAGTTCGTAACTATAAACTATGTGAAGGACTACGGAAACTATGTTGCTTCCTCCCTTTAAATCACATTTTCCCATGTCTCTAAAATGGAAACGCTGTTTGTACCCAGTCCACACTTTAACCAATATATGGGGAAGTCACATTTGACACTGGCCATTGTTTGAGATACAGGAGTTGTAGCTATAGATACTTATGTTTAGGGAGCTGCCTATGCCAGTAGTAATTCAGTCAGGAGCTGGGGAAATGGCTCAGTGGGGAAAGTGTTTGACATACAAGCATGAGGACCTCAGTTAGGATTCCCATCCCCAACATCAAAGCCAGATGTAGTGGCACACATCTGTGATGGCAGCATTGGGCAGTAGAATCAGACGTATTCCCGGGGCTTGCTGACAAGACGGTCTGGTTGAAATGGCAAACTCCAGATTCAGTGAAAGACAATATCTCAAAAACTAAAGTGGAGAAGGACCTGGAAGAAGACATCTAAGCATCAACTTCTCGCCTCTGCGTGTAACTGCATGGACAAGCACAGCTGCACGCATACACATGTGTAGACCACACGCACACAAAAATCATACTAAAGTACAGTAAGAAAAAAAAACACAACCTCTGAAGGTACAATCTTGGCTATTGCTCAAATTACTAAGAGAAGGAACCGTGCAAACCCTGTGGGCTGTCCTGACATTGTCAGGAGGTAAGATCACCCATCATATAGACATAGATGCAGCTGGTGGCCCTGATTTCTCTGCCAGAAAGGTAAAAGAGGTTTTTCCTAATCATGAGTATAATGGATGAAAAGTAGCTTACCAAACCTGGCCTGTATAACTTTCAAAGCTGGTCAAAATACCATCTCCTCCAAGACTCACGAAATACCTGAGAAGAGGTATTTTACACAAAGGTGTAAGAGCTGGAAGGTGAGGGAAAGGCTGAGAAATTCTACCTACTGTGAATGACCCAGCATTGCACACTTTACTCAAGCGACTGTGGCTACCTGCTCTGGGCCTGCATGAAACTGGTCTTGTTACTAACAGTTGGTTATGTATGGGACAGAGGATCACGAGGCTCTCTCCTCCTTGCCAAAATATTAACAGCTTAAAGATCCTTGGAGAGGTGTGATCATTGTCTTTAGTTGTGTAGTGAATGGTGAGCCCACCGGGGTCTAGTAGATAGATAATTCCAAACCTATGAACACAAAGACAGACTGAGTCACAAAACAACTAGACTGGAATGTGGGGAAAGATGTGTAGGGAGGAGGAGGCATTATTGATGGAGGGAGATAAAGGGGGAATAAGAGTAATTAGAAAGCATCATATTGTCAAAAATTATTAAAAATCCTGTTCTCAAAAATCACTATGAAGGTAGACAGTGTATACTCGATTTGCTTGTATTCTTACATAACATTTTAATCTGTTATTCCATAATCTCTATTTTCCCTTCCTTACATGCTCCAGAAAGCCATTAATAAGTACCTTATTAATATCACCTAGTTGACAGTCACATTTCTAGTTAATAACTGTAAGAGGAGAAACATTGTTTTGAGCAATTCTCTTTCTATCTTGGCCAACAGAGCCATCACAGTGTGACACAGCATAGGCCTGACTTGAAATCACAGCCATCACAGAGTAGGAATTGACCAGCATTTGCTGTCTAGGGGGAGATGATAAGACCCTTCCTTTTCCACACGGCTAGCTTTGGAAGCCCAGAACACTCAGACATTAAGTGGGGAATGCATTTTGGTTATATACCAGCGTATTGTGCTAATGCATAGAAGAGTCAACCCAGTGAAAAGCTGAACAGCACCAGTGACTTCGGCCTGGGCCTCCCATAATCATCGGGTCTGAGCTACAGAAACCTGGAGTCTGATTTCCCCAGTATTTTTCTTGAAGAAAAAGTAACACATAAGGGCTAGAAGAAATTAGAATGACATAAACTGCCAAGAAATTAAAAGGGTGTGGTTTTAAATCGCTTTTCTTCCAAATGGAAAGTGAGCCACACTGGGCAAGAACCTTTTCTTTCCCCCTTTAAAACGTAATTGGCCCAATTGGTGATGCTTTTCTGACTTAGTAGTGCTTACCGTGGACCAAAACAGACATTCTGATTCAGACATTGCAAAATAATTGAAAAGATTTTTGCTATTCTAGCAAAACTATTTGACATTTAAAGGTCATATGGCATATAGCTTGATGTATAGTTACAGGAAATTAGCCATTCCTTCCCTATTCTCTACACCAGAACTCAGACACTCTTCACAGGCTGAGATGAAAGATTAATCAGAGCTGCTTATATTGTATTTCCTTTGCATTATTTAAGATCTTGGGGGCCTTTACATCTGGAAGAAGCAAGCGGCCCTTTGTGACATGACATGTGAGCTGGAGACGCAGCAAGTGCCCTCGGCGTCCCCTACACTGGGAGATGCACAGCCTAACCTGAGCACACTGGAGAACCATGACACTTGCTGTGCCAGGCGCTGGCTACCCTTCTCTGAGGAACTCCACGCAGCTTCCACATGACATCTGGCTGGCAGTGGTGGGAGTTACCAGTTGATATGATAGCAAACCCCTTAGCAAACGCCTGGATCAATTAGAAAGAAGGACGTATTTCCTTTTTCCTTTTCATTGTTTTTGGGTCACCAGTGACAGCCATACACTATCAGTCAACACCATGAGGACCAGACAGTAAGCCATTAGCACCTGCAGCCATACACATCCTCTGCAGCAATTCTTCTCGTGTTGTTCTCCACTGTTTCCTAAAAATGGGGCATTTTGACGTACAAACCGTGTAAAAACAGGCAAATGGTCTCATTTGTCCCACTGACTTTAATTTACCAAGCCATGCTCCAAGTTGAGAAAAGGACATTTTTTTTTTGAATGTTTTATATTGCCCACCATGATTCTACCTAACTGTTCCCTGGCCAAGGGGATATCACTTTTCGTAATTGATGACATCATCTTTGGCTTGTCATTTAAGCTTATAATTCCTTTTCTTCATAAACCTAAGACATTCTCTTGCCCCTAAGCTTCACTCCCATAATAAATAATCATATTTCCCTGCTCAGTGACTGAATTCAGCTGTGATCTGTTGACATCAGTAGCGGAGTCTCTAGCTGCTTTGCTCTGTTTCCTTAACACTTAGACAATCGTTGTTTTGTAGTGACCTTCTGCTCAGTAGTCTTTCACTAACGATTAAGTAGAGATCAAATTCCCTGAGTCATGTGACATAAAGGGGAGATGATGAAATAATGGGCCAAATAGCCCCATTAGGAAGACTGCTGGACAAATATTCAACCACATGTAACTATTTGAAGTAAACAATTTAGATCAATATTTTCCATAGTAAAATATTTCCATGCTTTCCAATACAATACCTGAATGGTCATGTGAAAGATGGAAGTATTGTCTTTTATCTCAACCAGAACAAACTAACTTTTAATCATATTCCATTAATTCTAAACTATGCATCATTTTATGCTGAATGATTTAGATGCAAAATCAGGAAAGTCTGAATTGGAATCTTCTGGTGTTGTATCATGGCAAGCATCTCCCTTGGTTTATCTAATTATTTACAGGCTGGTTTGTATATAAGAAGCTGCAGAAATTGACAACCTAAGAAGCTCCTATTCCAATTCCTTCTTATGAGTTGTCAGCACAGTTTGGCATGTGATTTTGACAGACTTGCTCTCATCTCCGAAGCACAACAGTATACAGTAGACATGCCAGCTGGGTTCCTTAAAACATAAAAGGCACACATGTGGAAACAATAAATTGTCTACTTTGACTAATTCTTTTTTAGGTCTGTCTTTCCAAAGTCAGATGCCTACAAAGAATGAAGCTGGTGTAATTTTACAGTGCTCAGTCAACGACAATTAAAATGCTTGATTAAACTCTTCTCCTTTTATTAACTTGTTTTCTTATTTTTAAATGAAATGTAGAAGTGAAACTTTTATTCCTGACAAAACTTCTCATACTTTAATTAGAAGCATGCAGCTGCTTTATGGGATGGCCTAATTTGTTCTACATGGGAAATGTTTCCTTTGTGATATTTACATTGTACAGTTTCTTAAGTTGTCACAGAGATGATTTGCTAAAAACTTCATTGATTTTCCTTTTTTTTTTTTTAACAGGATTTTGTTTCAGATGGATTAAGAAGTGAACGTTGTGATACTGTTTCCAATTTGATAAGCAAAGGCTGTCCGGTTGATTCCATTGAATACCTGTCTGTGCATGTGGTAACACCAAATGAGAATGAAATCAATACCCAAGTGACACCAGGCAAAGTCTCAATCCAACTGCATCCAGGTTTGGCACCTTTCACAGAAGTCTGCAATGGCCCTTAATTTGCAATGTCAGTTCCTAGTGACTTGCTCATAGTTAATATGATGCAACAGACAGTAGTGTAGTTAAAATTCTAGTGAGCTCAGATAAAGGAACCATTGTTCTAGCCCCTATCATGTTTGTAGCTAAGCTGTATTGCCTTGGACATGCTCCAAACCTTCCCACAACCTATTACAACTCTGTGTTCTGATCATATGGTCCAGTCACACAGTGATGTAATTGTGCTCTGGTTACAATGAAGCTCTGGGGGAAAAGAAACTTCTTCTTAGTTGTTTAGTTGATAGAGGGTGAAGAGGCACACACCAGTCACAGTGCACCTAGAGGTCAGAGACCGACTTGCAGGAATTCATTCTCTTCTTTAGCCATGTGTGTTCAATGATTGTACAACAATGGCCACGCCCGGTAGCAAGTGCTCATACCTCCTAACCCTAGAAAGAAAACATTTTTTCCTTTTTTGTATTCTTTCTCCATTCCTTAAAGTGTGGTCATAGAGTAAACTTTCCATAAATATTTGGATGTTGCACTGATTCATTAGTTAGTGGGAAAAACAAATTAAGCTAAGTATTTAGAGCTTTTACGATGAACTTTGAAACACAAACGATCATTCATTATTACCATAATTACCTTAGACAACTCTGCAATGGCATTTGAGATTAGTATCTACTTTTCCTTGTGCATTCCTCTGATATCTCCCCATCAGTGTTCCACAGTCTGACACTGACACATGTTGTAGCTCTGGAACATTCATTCCCCCAGGTTCAGAGGATTCCAGTATATGAGCTGTATACACGATATCGAAGGATGCAGACGTAAGCCACAGAGCTAGAAGACTAGTCTAAAGTTATATTAAACATTTCAGCTCCTCATTCGTTCGCTGTGGGTAGTCCTATTTTGTCACTACTTTTTGTTTTTAACAATAATAACCATAGTAGTAGCCAATGATGATAATAACAATTCACGCTGTATCTGTCATTCCACTCCAAGTGCTGAGCTATTTCTTCCAGACTCTTTAGTTACCAGAAAAGCAAAGTGTATTTCTTTCCCCGGACATGTTCCGAGCTTCCGGTTAAAACTGGGCTCCTCCCCATATAAAATAATGAGACAGCTCAGTAGGAAGTATAAGAGCTCCAGCAGGAAGGGGGAACCACAGACAGGACAGGAATTCTAACTCAGTTAAGATCACGGTTCTTCTACCTAGTGTGTTCACCCAACACAACGTGTTCACTAAAATCTGCCCTTCACACTCCCTTGATTTCACATGTATCTTTCCTGCACACACAGGCTTCTAAAGTTATCATTTCTCAGAAACCTCTAATGATTTTTTTTTCCCTCTACCTGTTTTGACAACGGGCGCCTGATCTCAGGGTTTCTAATCTCTCCTAGCTACTTTCTTACCAGTCTCCATATCTTGACAGCACTCTCGTGCATCACAGTTTCCACCTGTGCCTCCAGAATCTTTATGGGGCTGATTTTTGTTTGTTTCTTGTGTGTTAGCATTGAGTGGTAACACATAACGATCCATCATAACTTGCCTAACTTTGAAGGCACGCTGTTAGCACTGTCTTTACTCCAAGACTCTCTTCAAATCCTGCATCACTGCTCTTCACTCGACTCAACAAGCTCTTCAATAGAGGAGAGTTTTACAACCTCCCCTTCAGTATCTGCAGAGGAAATGAGGGGGAAAGAATATAACAGAGCAACTGAGCTTAAAGTTTTGATTGATGCCTTAGTCTGTTTAGCTGTCACACACACAGTGCCTTACATTTGGCGACACAAATGATGGAATTACCTTTTCTCACAGTTCCAGAAATGCTAAAATTCCAAATGTCAGGGAAGTTGAAGAAGAAGGTGTGGCAGATTTAGCTTCCTGTGAGGGCCCTTCTCCAGGCTTACAGGTGTTCACCTCCTAATGAGGAACATGCGGCAGAGTTGGGAGGGGAAGTCACACACATGGAGATGATGTGAAGAGAAGCTCGCCAGTATCTCAGGGGACCATTAATCGTGGGGTGAACTACCACCCCATGATCTCATCTAACCCTAATCCCACCCGAAGGCCCCCTCCAAATACTATTCAACTAATAGCACTTGATATGTAAAATGCTAAAGTCCACAAAATATATTAAGAAATCAACATAGAACCCAGTTACAGAAACTAAAAACTATTTCATGACCCAACATATTTAAGCTCAGTACAATAAAATTAACTCAAAATGCCACAATCAAAGTTCTAGTCGTAAGGTAATAAACAGTAACAGTAACAAAATACATTCAAATAGATGGGATGTAATTTGAATTGTTCTGAAAAAAATTGAATAATTTGCTTTTATTTTGAAAAGTAAATGGATAACATTGAAGTAAGCATCCAAAAAAGGGAAAAAACACAAAAACACAAGCAATCACAAAATAAAAATGAATTAATAAATTTAAAATAATAAAATTAACTATATCATAAAATAATATGTAAACAGATATACATGAATTGGTTCTCTGTAAATCTCAATGAGAATAATAAATTGTTAGTAAATTTAACTAAGTAAAGAAGACAAAATAAAATTTAATTGCTAATTAAATAAGAAATGCTCAATAAGTACTTTAGGTCTAAATAGTTACATAGTAAGAATTGCTTTGGGTTCATTCAGACTTTCAAGGAACACATTATACCTGTGGCAAATAACTCTTACACAGATTTACAGCAGGCCTATGAGTACTGTGAAAGCTTTAATAAAAGCTGTAGCAAATCAAATCGTATTGCATTTGCTAAGAACCACTGTGTCCCAAAAAACAAAAGAATATAACATTCCTGAACAAGAAGCTGCTATTGTGAGAATTACAAGTCTCCATAAACACTGTTAAATTAAAGATATTCAGCCAAGTTGAGATAATCCCAATTAAGGTCAAATAGAGTTTCTCTAAACAAAGCAGCACATTTCTTTAGAATATGTTTCTAAAAGTGAATTTTCTGCGTTGATTATCTTTACGTTGCTGTGACAAAATACATCAGAAAATTAATTTAGAGATTTGTTTTGACTTCTGATACCAACAATTCTACCACTGGTCACTTGACGTCACTGTTCTGGGCTTGAGAGACAGTTCGTCATACAGGGAGATGGAACCTGTTTATCTCATGATGGTAAAATGCAAAGAGAAAGAGGCAGGGGTCCCAGTACACTTGCGAAGGCATGCCTCCAGTGACTGACTCCATCCTGACTGGCTTCGGTTCTTTATTAAATGCTCTACCCCCTCCAACCGCACTGGAGGTGGGTCAGACATTTGCCATCTGGGGCCCTTGCAAACATTCAAGTTTCGGCTGTAACATTGTGTTAAAGTAAGAAAACTTGTGTAGAATTTTAATGTATATTCATTCTCATATAATTCAAAGAAGAACTGAGGTTTGTTTAGACTTATGTGAGTGAAGCTTCCTTCCTGTCTTGTTCATTTTAATGTCATCACTTTTTTTACTTAAAACTTTTATTACACTTATTTAGTGTGTGTGTGTGTGTGTGCGCGCGTGTGCGTGCGTGCGTGCGTGCGTGCGTGCATGTATACAGGCATACAACAGCTCATAAGGTGAGGTCAAGGGAGAATTTGTGGGAGTCAGCTCTTTCTTTCCATCACTGGGGTCCCAGGGATAGAACGTGGTCATCGGCAGGAGGCGCAGTTACAGGCTGAGCCATCTTGCTGGCCCAGTCTTCAGTGCTCTCGGCGTAACAGCCCATGAGCTACCTGCCATTGCGCCCCCCCCCCCCCCGCAGCCAGTACTGGACAGTTTGAACATCTTTTGTAAGCTTACTATTTCTAACCATCTTTATCCTTGTGGCTTTGGTATGATTTGCTTCTCCATAGTAATATGCCAACCACCCTACTTACATAATTAAATGCTAATTTCCAGCAGGTTATCCTGTTTTATATATTACTTATCGCTAATTAATATGACTATATCATTCAAAAGCCTTGTTCTCTAGAAAATATTTGCAATGTAAGTACCTATAAATTATATATTTCTGCTTATGCATTCATGCAATTTGTCTAGATCAGTAACTGGCTTTTAGTCTTTTAGAGCTATATTAATGTTTTAGGTCTCCTGAGATTATAGACAGATACCAGAGGCTTCAGAGATGGAAAGTAGTCATTATCCTTAAAGTTACTTAGAATCCTGTGGAAATGGTGCCGATAACTACTAACATATATGTATTTACTCTGCTCCAAATGCAAAGCTAAGTGTTCTGTGTAAAGCTCACACAGAAGCTTTTAGAGATTGAAAGAAGATAAAGATGCCATGTCTGGGGCTTCATAATCATATGGAAAACATTAAAATGATGGTATGATCCAGTCGTTAGGCACCAAGGGAAGGAAGCTCAGCATGGCCCACGGAGGAGCGGCTTGCCCAACAGTGTCTCAAAGCAGTAATTACATGAAGGAAAGGGAGGTTAGCTCACCACAGACAAAATGGGCATAAATGTGGCATGGACGTGTGTGTTTGCAGAGTACTTCTGGGGGTGTACGAGCAGTTTTGTTTTGTTAGATTCAAGTGAAGATGGGGTGAAAATGACGATGTGCTTCAGTCTACCCTGACTGGCTACCTGGGCGTCAGAAGCAGGCAGTGACGTGTACAACTTTGAGTTTTAAAAAGATGGTGTAGTGGCTGCGGGATGGCTCAAGGCAACGGAGGGCAGGAAAGAGTCAAGGCGAGTTGAGCCTGAGGCTGCAGCCCTGAGCTACGTAGTGCAGTCCTGTCTGAAGCAACAACGGAAAGAAAAGCTGGTGAGAAGGAAGAGGAGACAAGATGGGCGGGGAGGGGAGAAATTCATAAAGGAAAGAAAATACCGAGAAGGAAATGTTATGGTCAGGCCCTGACTATAGTCAATTATAACCGTTTCCCACAGAGTTGGCCTTGACTATCACTATATTTAGTGGTTTGACTGTTTAGTGTGTGGGATGGGATCTAAAATTAGTTAGAAAATGTGATTTAACACACACACACACACACGGACACACACACACATGTACGGACACACACACACACATAGACACACACACACAACACACACACACACAGACACACATGTACGGACACACAACACACACACATGTACGGACACACACACACACATAGACACACACACAACACACACACACACACATGGACACACAGACACATATGTACGGACACACACACACATGTACGGACACACACATAGACACACACACACACACACACACACACACACACACACACACACACACA